>OX463840.1:8145464-8248602 GCA_949825065.1 Odontocerum albicorne | reverse complement strand
AAACGGCGTGAAGTGAAAGGAAACACAGTCAATATAGCACTAAAATATATGATATATACATACACGAACCAGACAGTATCAAAATCTATAAAGATGACAGTCCACGACACTATTTTAGTGCCAACTTTAATATATAGGGGTATAACGTGGACGTGGAAAAATACTGGAAAGAGACGAATAAATGCTGAAAAAATAAATATGGAATGAAATGATGAGTGATGAATGTAAACTAAGGTTGATATGTTGAGTAATATGAAGAGGGTCACTCTGAGATGGTTTGGGCACGTGAAGGAAGCGAATGAATGAAGAAAGACTAGTGAGTGATATTTTAAAAGAAGGAAACGTAGAGTCAGAGAATCGTAGCAGTTGTGTGAGAAAGTGTATGAATGTGGAGAGGGCAAAATATCTGTGTTACGATAAGAAAGTATGATGGGCTGTCCTCTTTGCCTTTCTCATAGGAAGTAGCGTGATGGTATGTATGTACGTTTGGATCAGTAAACAACATTTTGAAAGAAAATGTAAAAATTCTTAATAGAAACATCGTAGGAGTTATATAAGGTGTAGATACCAAATGTATGTGTCAATAAGATAAGTCTGATGCTTTATCCTCTCTGCGTACCCTGACGGAAATGGCGTAATCGTATGTGTGTATGTTTTAATCATGAAAAAATTGAAAGAACAAAATTGAAAAAATCTTTCTGGAGAAATTGTAGGGCTTATTTGAGAAGGTGTATTAATTTAGAGGAGTCTAAAGATATGTGTCGCGATATCAAAGTCTGGCACTATGTCCTCTCTGTCTACTCCGACAAGGAAACGGCTTGATCGTAAGTATATATGTTTGGTTTATGTGAACAATATTTTGAAAGAAGAAAATACAAAAATTCATACGAGAAACTTATATGAGAAGGTATATTTATGTAGGTGAGGCGAAAGATGTGTGTTGCGATAGGAAAGTCTGGCGCTATGTCTTCTCAGTCTACCCTAACAGGGAAACGGCGTGATGATATGTACGTGCATTTGACCTTAAAGCGTTCAGTATTGACTGAATCCGATTTAACTGTTATTATTTATTATCCATAAAGACTTCAGCAATAACTCCTTTTAATCGTTATTTGGTAATATATCACGTCGTATACGATGGCGCCAGAGACTCCTTAAGTTGTTTGCTCTCCGGCCGTTGCTCAGGATGACTAAATAAGAATGGCGTCATCTGAATTAAGTATTCCACGATGGGCGACCAGCAGGCCTGCTGCCAGCGAACAGCGCTGCACAATGGCCATTGCAGTAAGCAAATACAGTCCCAATTTGGAATCGGACGTGACAATAACAACAAAGGACGGAAAGAAACAATATACTACGTATAAGAGAAAGAGAGAATGTCCCGCGGATGAGGTTTAACAAATGATAGGGGTTACGACACCGGAGGCCGTATTTGGCATGTGGAGACTGTCGGAGACATGGCCATACTGCAGATCCGTGGGGCAAGGCAGAAGTGGATTCCATGACCATCTTAACACTTTGTATCCCGATCCCGTGTTTTAACGTGATTAACAAGATTTGAGTTGAGTCTCTGTCCCGTGTGTTTGCGTGATCAATTCCTCTTTTAAAAAATTACTTGCATGTAGTAAATATTTTGTAAACAATTCAACGCCTAATGACAGATGATCACTCGTTTTCACACCCAATAAACACAAAAACATTACACATACTATACAATAAAAAGCCTAGAAACCATTGAAACCTTATACGAGTATATAAGGCAAACAAACAAAACCAAAATATCATAAATAATCAATTAAAATTATCATCTTCTCCGCTTCTAGCCCTATTCCCCCTGAGTACAATAAATAGTATAGACACTTGTTCTCTATTTTTTACCATGAACAACACACATACTGATGTAAATAGTATATACTTCAGTTCTTGACAACTCAGCTAATGATGACACAGCAAGTGTTGAAATTCATTGTGACTTGCAATAAATAAAATGGAATTAAACAAAGTAACCGTGTTTTAATTTTATATTAATTATGGAGTTCCACGAATTGATGCCAAAGTTATTTAAACAACTCTCATACTCGTAGTTTCCTGGTACTTAACATGGACAATACCCTAGATAATGAAAATACGAGTATACATGAATTGATTCATGATAGAGATTCTGACGTCGCGATATCAATGTACATATAAATCTGGAGACCAACTACAGTTTCCGGCTTCAAATAGAATAGAAATTTGTAGAATCCTTCAAACAAATTATCAAAGAACATTTCTAAACATATTTTGATATGTATTCCATCAACTGATCTAAAAGAAAAACCCCGCAAAGAGGCTGCACACAAGAAGAGAAGTGAGACCCGATACATGTGTAAGGAGTGTGATCTATAGTAGCTCTTCACAAAGGAGAATGTTGGCAGAATTACCATACTTAACTAAATTATTCAAGTATTTTAAAGATATATACAAAGTTTCTTTACAATACTTAATTAAATGATGTATATTTTTTGTCATGTGTAAAATAAAAAAATACTCCTATTATTTACTTAGATATATCAATATGTTGTTTATAGTTAAGGCATTAATGTTGTGGAGGTTTAAAGACATTGTAATTTATTTTTATTAAACACTGTTTATTCCACTTTTTTTAACGGTATAACCCTACTGGTTTCAAGGCTTTCACCTCATCTTCAGGGGAACACAAACAAGACTAAATTCTGTTCGAACTGGTACCGATATACACGCTTCGGTACCAGTTCGAACAGAATTTAGTGTTGTTTGTGCTCCCCTGAAGATGAGGTGAAAGCCTTGAAACCGTTAGGGTTATACCGTTACAAAAAAGTGGAATAAAAAGTGTTTGATAAAAATAAATTACAATAGATATATCAATTTTAGTAAATCCTTCACAAAAATCAGAATCCCTAAAAACGAACCGGGCACTGGAAAAAGTTGTATTTATTTCGACTGGTCTTCAAGTATTAAATATCTTCGAAATGAGTTTTGTAGACATGGTGAAGAATAATTTCAAAAGTGCGTTGGAAATTATGTTTTGCCTATATTTTGAGCAGAACGTACAGTATCCGGCGGTAAGTAATACACATCGGGCTTAAGAAAGAGACTGTCGGCCATAATCGGCTAGCTTCGGCTTTGTAGAGCGTCGTCTCTGTTCGCCTAGAACGCTTGACAACGACACGTGTATTAATGATAAAGACGACGCTCTACAAAGCCGAAGCTAGCCGATTATGGCTGACAGTCTCTTTCTTAAGCTCGGTGTGTATTACTTACCGTCGGGTACTTTAATATTTTTTTTATATGCTCAGACAAAGATTGTATTCTCCTCAGTTTTTTTCATATCCCCTTTTCATTAAATGGAGTTAAACAAGTTATTTTCCTTCAGAACGCTCTCTCCAACTTTCATCGCCAGTTCTCCATATTTAGTTTCACGGTGCAAGCAATAATTCGCAGTGTTTCAGAGTCCAAGAAAGGAACTTAACATATTCAGATCTGCCTGAATAAATAATGTGGCAATTGCAAGAAGAAAGACTATAAGACAGGGCCGGGCCGTTGCTTTCGTAAAATAAGGGGAAAAATATTTTTTGTGCTAGTTTTATTTGCGTGTCATTTCGGCAAAAATCAGTAGTAAGTGTGATAATGCATCCTTTGGGCACTCACACATCAATTACGAATGAGTAAATAGATAAATTTCTAATATTTTGTCAGTCACGAACTTAAAAGCAAATGTCTTACAATTTATATCCCATGCTTTAAATGAGTTTTGAGTAAGATTAAGAAGAACATTCAGATACGGTTTGGGCACGTGAAACGAATGAATGAAGACAGACTAACAAAACAAATATACAGTGCAACTGTAAGTGGAAGATGTGGTAGAGGAAGACCAAGCGAACTATGATTGGATCAAGTAAATTATATTTTGAAAGAATGACAACTAGAAAGTTAAAACTATCGTAGAAGTTGTATTAGACGGTGTATGAATGTGGAACATGCGAAATATATTTGTCGAGATTATTTATTTAGTTCTTATTTGTAATAACCGATGTCGTATTATGTTTATTTATGTTATGTAAAAAAATAAGCGCGCGTTGTAATAATTCAATTATAAAATTGAAATAATTTCTATTTATCCACGTCCTGATGAAGTGTTGAATAAATAACAGTTGAGAGTTTATAGTTTTGACATTCAGCTGTCAATTGATATGTCGGGGTGGTATTTTCGTATTTAATGTGGTATTTTATTAAAGAATTTTGTATACACTGTGTTTATAAGAATAGTGATCTCGTGAATATTTTACATAAAAATCCCGTTTTATAACATAACAGTTCAAAAACGTTATGAAAAAAATCTGAAACCGTCCACGACATGGATTAAACATCTATTTTAAAATAAATCAAAGACCGCAGATATTATTAGAACATGATATTTAATAAAAATATATAACGGCGTATCAGACTGCATATAACTCTCTCTCCAGAGGAAGCCCTTTTCTCAGACCGAATGATCAAATCGGAAACATGTGTTGCTTTCTGCAGACGGCTTTCTTTGAGCTTTCGCACGCGTTGTTGGCGCCCAATTTGTTTTCGGCTTTTTTAACTATGTTTATTTCCCTTCTCATGCGTAACGATCTTCAACTGGCGGATGTGACGCATTGATAATATCAAATATTCTTCCCAAGAAGGATTCCTGTATTAAATTGTACGCACGATAAATCCAACGCACAAAAGTATTTATGGTAGTTTGTGCTCCGCTGATAATGAGGCGAAAACATTGAAACCGGTAAAGTTATACCGTTACATTAAGTGGAATAAACAGTGTTTGATAAAACAAATTACAATGTCTTTAAACCTCCACAATGTTAATGCGTTAACTATAAATAATAGATTTATTTTGGTTTATTTGAGATAATATCAAAAGAGCATTCTCGATGCATGAGTGTTTATAGGAGCGGATATCAACTCAGACCATTATTTATTTAACACTCCATTGTAAATACAATCTGGCAAGCTAATTGCAAGGCGGCAATCTCTTCCAAGCAATCAAACAAAAATAAATTAAGCAAGTTACATAGTCGCGAAAAAACATTCAAATTACAATATTATCCATCCCCTCGAAATTCATGAACATATACATGAGCATACGCCCATAAACCCCACAAAAACAAACAATCACCCAAACATTTCTTTTCATATAAAGTGAGATATCATGAATCTAAGGAAAAGGAAGGAATGGTGGAGAGGAAAGAAAAATTAGGAATGAAATACGTTACGTTGAATAACTAAAAATTAAGAGTCGCTTTTATTACCTACTGACTTTTTCATTCCCCAATTGAATGACATGGATGTGGAGGAAATGTGGGTTCAGCAGGACGGCGCTAAATTCCACACAGCAACCGTCACAATCCATTTACTGAAAGAAACTTTTGGTTATAACATAATTTCGCGAAATGTACCTGTTAATTGGCTACCAAGATCCTGCGATTTAACGCCCTTAGATTATTTTCTTTGGGGATACGTGAAGTTGTTAGTCTATGCTAATAAACCGGACTCGATTGAGGCATTAGAAGACAACATAAGACGAGTTATTGGTGATATACAGCCCCAAATGCTTGAAAAAGTGGTCCAAAATTGGACTGATCGGTTAAGGTACATAAGAGCCAGCCACGGTCAACATGTGAATGAAATTATCTTCAAACAATAATTGTCATTAAACAACCTATCAATTGAATTCAAATACACGGCCATTTAAATAATTTATATGTGTTTTATTTCAAAAACAAATCCAATCACACCTAAAAAAACACCCTATAGTATTTGTTGGTACATGTTCTCCACTTGTTTATACCATATTCTTCTTGGCATTTCTAATAGACTTCTTCAACTTAGGTTTGACTAGTTGAATTTCTTTAGTAATTTTATGTTTTAACTTGCGGACGACATGCCCATGCTACCGAATCTGGGACCTCTCTATCTTCGTTAGAGTGGTGCCTTGGGCTCCCAAGTTGACGAATTATTTGACGTCAAAATTTCTAGCTTCAACACAAAAGGTTTTGCGTACTGCTCTTCTAAAGTATGTATTTCATCTTCTCTGCTTGTACTCAAGTCAAAATCCAATTGATATGGTCATATGTAAGCGATGAGATAGTATGACAGTGATGATCTCTGTAGTCTAGATAGCAAAATGCTAAGACGCTTGTCTTCCACCCAAATTTTCGCGTTCGATTTTCGATAATATCAAAAAAACTATGAATCTAGTTTATGATTTCGTTTGGTAACAATATTCGTATGCGCTAGTCGTGTATCAGTGTTGTTTCCTGTCCATGTGTGATATTATTTCAAACACGTACGAAGGCGAAGTGTGAGTTGGGTGTCTACTGCAGTGGTTGTTAGCCTGAAGGCTTATTAATTATTGAGGCCGAAGACATTGTCACCCAATCATGCACTTGAACATGTCAGTATCACCAATTCAGATATGTTGAAGGAGAAATAAACATTAACTTTCATTTCCCCAAAGGAGCTTCTGCTGTATTGACTTATGAAATCTATTGAAATAAAGTTGTTATGTTCTCAATCTTCTGGCACTGCGCAATGTTTCTTTCGTTTGCTCGAAAATAGAGAATTTGGGTTGATCTATAACAGTTTGAAATTATATAACATCGGCAAATGAATATTTAGTTACAGTATACGGAGTATGCTGTAAATAACTTTCACGAAGCAATACTAAATATTATGAACATAAGCACGATATGCTCAGGTGATATGGGGTCATGTCAGCGATATTGTTGTTTCTCCAGACGATATAGAGCCATATTGTGGTTATGGGCACAGGGATATCGAGTGACCAAGTGATAACCACAGATCAACGAGGTAGTAACATATATCTTAACATAAAAAGGAAAATCCCAAGAATTTTTCAGTAATAGGAATAGTTGTGTAAGAAATTTGAGAACACAGATGAGAAAATATTGTAGATGTGTTATGTAAGGTCACGGGTTAATATTTATTTGATTATTTGGACGTATATTTGAAAAAAGAACTCAACCCTTAAAACCATTTTTAGCTTATCATATATGAAATATCTTAGAAGCAAACATTAATCCTGAACATGCAAAAATATCAAGCCACATAAAATAATTACATTTATACCATGATAAAATTCGGTTTAAAAAATGCCCATTATATAAATAAGCTTGATGTTTCTTCAATTATCTCAAAACAGGTCAATTATGTGTTAGGTCCATTTTATATACTCGTATGTATGTTCATTCGGTCAATGCTGACCTCAAAATATTATCCTATATTTTTATAGTGCTATCAACCAATTAAATTAAAACTGTCAAGATCACGTAGATCGTTTATCAATTGGTTTGGTTGTTGATGATATTTAGACTTAATAATAGCCCTTTTAATAATAGCCATATGCTTAATATGTTTCCTATTTAAAATCCCCCCCTTGGATATCCAGACCCTGGCCTGCCTGAAAGATTCATTTTCATTTTTTCCCCACCCCATTTACCATTGAATCACATCTCTCCCCACTTCTCTCCCCCTACCTCATTCCTCTTATATTATTTACACTTGTACAGGAAATGTATTTTTAGCATTTTAGTTTATCTTCACCTGACGATGAAGACGGTGGTCTTCGAAACCGGTAGTAAACCCAAAAATAAACCAGTGGTGAACACAAAAATATAAAATAAGTGTTTTATTTACTTATTTTTCCTTTTATATAGTATAAGAACGCTTGGCTTTCGACTGGGATCGATTTCAAATGTTTCCCAAAAGAAAAGATCAATTAGTTTTTTTTTCACAACCAAAGAAGCATTTTATATCCAAATGTTCTTCTGGTTTCGATTTCATTTAATATATCTTTTACAACTTTCTCGTAAGTTGGAAGAGAATGGCACATGGCAATGACTCCACCAGGTGTTACTGCATACAATGGAATGTAGAAAGACTTGGTGGGTAGTTTAATATAATATAATACCAGTCGAATGTAAATATAAGGTTTTACATGCTAATCAATTCAATTCGTAACTCTCCCCTGCATTCTGAATTGCAGTGTTTTTTAATAGGTAACATAATCCACCCACAGTAGAATGATTTGTGCCACCATATTAAAGCCAAAAATGCTAAAACAACAGTCAATATAATAAATTAAATTTAAAAAAAAACTATTTAAAGCTTATACTAAACTTGAAAAAAAATAACAATCTATCTACGAGTATTTAAATAGAAAAGTTCTTTGAAGAAAGAAGAAACTTCAAATTAATTGAACGCTGCAAAGATTTAGTAAATTAAATATGTCCGTGAGAACAGCCGAAAAACATATAATCTACAGTCTCATCATCCAAACCACATTCACAACCGAGATCCTTCACAATACCCATTCTGTAAAAGTGACTAGCCATCATGCAGTGTTTCATCTTGTTAATTCTCATTACAATAAAACACAGTTTCAAAAGGGATAGATTGTTGGATTGATTAATATAAAGAATCCTTATTTACACTCTAGTTCGGAAATTCTAGGATGAGTCCTGTGACAGCTCACAAATTTGCCCCAATACAACCTTATGTAATGTATTTACCTAAATAACTTGCTATTTATTAGAATTGAGGCTTATATTAAAGTTAATAAAATAATTTAAGTTACTGAACATCGTCACAAGGTTGTATTGGGGCAAATTTGTGAGCTGTCACAGGGCTCATCCTAGAATTTCCGAACTATAGCTATATCTCAATCCAACGCCCATCGGTGCTATGTATCGTGTTTAATTTTATTTAAAATATTATTTATCATCGTGAACCGATTCGAGGCTTTGATAAGAAGTGACTCGCTTAGAGATAACGAAGAGGTTAACAAGTTTGTCAACCTAGGTGCTCTGCTTTTATTTAGAAGAATAGATGATGTGAAGCTGAGATACGAAGACAAATTGGAATGGCAAAATCAGCTATGAGAAGTCTGTCAAATTATGGACAAATCAGTCTATAGTCAAAAGGAACAGTTAGGTCTCTATACTAAAGAAAATGTAGCATGGTCCCTGTGACGTTTCACTAATTTGCCCCAATACATCCTTGTAACGACGTTTAGTAATTTTAATTATTTTATCAACTTTAATATAAGCCTCGATTCTAATAAATAGCAAGTTATTTTGGTAAATACATTACATAAAACTAACAATAATGACAAACTAATACATCTTGTTACAAATTAGCAAAAATATGTCAGTTTGTTAAAATCAAATAATATTTAGTGATGTTTGTCAAAAGTCACTACGTTAGTCTGCTGCATTGGCTACAGATGGGGTATACGATAATTGGATTTTCGATTTTTTTATACATAAAATTAAATGTTCGTAATTAGTATTAATTCATAGTGGATCTTGGCATATTTAAAGATAGATACAAATCATAGAATACATTAGAAAGTCAGTATAATGAAAATTAGGAATTAAAACGTCAGTTTAGAGAAAAACAATTTTTCGATTTATAAAAAAACGATTCGATTTGTAAAAAAAAAACAATTTTACCCCATCCCTTTAAGACGTGACATTTCAAACGTCACAGGGACCATGCTACATTTTCTTGAGTATAGTATTCACCATTGCACTATATGGAGTGGAAACATTAATGATGAGAAGGAAGGAAATAAACATGATAGATGTCTTCGAGATATGTTGGAGGTGGATGCTCCATATCCCATAGACCACAAGATATACCAACGTCTTTATTATCCAAGAATAGGAGATTACCGAAAGACTTTCGACAACATGCAGAAGAAAAATCCTAACGTTCTTTGGGTATATTATTAGGAAAATATGAAAGTTGGGAGAAGCTGGTGATCACGCAGTAAGAGAAAGGCATCCTTTGAGACGGTTCATATAAAGGAGTCAACAGGACCCTCTTTAAGCGCTGCATTCAACATGCCCCAAGACTGGAATGAATAGAGACAGGTGGTGCGCCAAATTCGAGACTTAGCAGAGAACCACGACGCTAAGTATTAAGTGTGCGTGAGGAAGAAGAAAATATCTGTTAATGACTGAGAAATTACAGTGTTGATTGCATAATATCACATAGAGATATGCCAAATCACATTCAAGTCATGTCACGCGTGATGCATGGATAATAGCGATGCGTGAAGGTGCAGAACAATGCGAGATCGCACTATTTGCTCAGCGGACAATGCCTCGTTTATGTCGTTTTATTAGCGATGCAAATTGCTAGTGTAACTGTAAGACGGAATAACGGGATCGATAATAATGCGTGTAGTGATATCTCAAATACAGTACCCGGCGGTAAATAATACACATAGGGCTTAAGAAAGAGACTGTCGGTCATAATCGGCTAACTTCGGCTTTGTAGAGCGTCGTTTCTGTCATTCATACACGTGTTCCGTCCGATTTGTCAGTCGTTGTCAAGCGCTCTTGTGCGACAGAGACGACGCTCTACAAAGCCGAAGTGAGCCGATTATGGCCGACAGTCTCTTTCTTAAGCCCGTTGTGTATTACTTACCACCGGGTACTGTAAATTGAAGTAACTGCAAGCATTTATGGGTATTTAGCGGTTTCGTAATGCACTCAAAGCAATATTAATAGATTGTCTGGAGAATACTTCGTATTTTATGTATAAATCTTAATGCGAAATGGCACCAAGTGCTCGTGGAGGGTGGTTTTTGATATTTTCAGTATCTCGGCAATCGCTCGAGTCGCAAAACGTTGATTATTCTCGACTAAAGTCTCCATTTAGCTGTCGTCTTTTTTCTTAAAGTCATTTGCCTTATTCTGTCATACATTTTATTCTCACAAATTCTACGCAACAGTCTCATATTGCCTACCACATTTAACTTACATTCATCACTTCTCTGGCACGTTCAAGATTTATTATGTGATGAAATCTGATTCATTAGTTTTCTAAACGATAATAGTTGTCAATGATTGACGAAATAATAAAGTCTTGGGTATATTGTATAAGTCAGAAGTGCGAAATGTGTGTGGAATATGGAGAAAGAGGATAACGTAGCTAGATCAAGTCGACCAGATATAGTGAAAGGATGGATCAAGTTGACTAGATATAGTGAAAGGATGGATCAAGTCGACCAGGTATAGTGAAAGGATGGATCAAGTCGACCAGATATAGTGAAAGGATGGATCAAGTCGACCAGATATAGTGAAAGGATGGATCAAGTCGACCAGATATAGTAGTAAAGTAAGATATATTAATAATATAACATTTTGCATGACGAAATGTATGAATGTGGAGCAGGCAAAAGTTGTGAGCTTCGATAAAAAAGTAAGCCTAACTGTTCTCTCTACATACTCCAATAGAGACACGGTGTGATGTTATGTATGTAAGTAAAAATACGTTTTTATTAATTTTAAGAGGCTTATAAGAAAAACTGTATGGGATTCGGCAAACATTGAGCGGAAAAAGGTTAAAAGGAGCCGAATAAATGTTGCAGCAATGCGTGCACTCAGAAGAATAAATACATGGCGTGATGATGTGTGACAGACTACAGAATGAAGTGATCAAGTTTGTGGATGTAGAAGAGGCGAAGGATGTGTGTATGTCGATATAGGAAAGTCTGGTGTTCTGTCCTCTCTGTCTATATCAACAGGGAAGTGGCATGACAGTGTGTATGTACAAAATAAACGAACCACAAACAAAATAAAGGACACAGATAATTAAAGGGTGAATTGCTTTAAAAAGATGGAAAGGTTAATAGTTGAGTAATAAAAAATGTCCTACAAAAATGCGATGCGTTTTGATGACATTGTGAACACGTAGAGATAGGATAATAGGTTCATAGTCCTGGTTCAGCATTGTGGGGCTAATGCCATAGTGACTTGGCAGAAAGCAGAAAGAATGCGCCATCCGTTCCTTGAGTATGCCGCCATCCAAAGGGTTGATACGGTTTGTCATGGTCTATTGTAGGAAGCAGATATCTTTTATTGGAATATTTGAGGATCCTTTTTTTAATGATTGCTTTTAAAATTTGTCTTCTACATATACAATCTCCATGGTATGTCTTATTGATAAGACGCCTGTCTTCCAACACAGTGAGTATACATGTCAGAAGTGAATATGTGCGCGGAAGAGGTAAGCCGAGGAAAACGTGGCTGCATCAAATGAATAATTTCGAAGGTAAAGTGTGAATAATAGAATTGTATTAATATCGAGGAGACGAATGCTGCGTGTTTGGATGGAAAAGTTTAAAGATATGTTATATTGTCTCTATCTATCCCGCAAGGAACACGGCGTGATGCTATGCAGGTATGTAATGTATCATATATATGTATCATCTTATCTTTGTGGGATTCCTCTGAGTTGGACAATGTTAGGAGAGACAAAATAAGTCCCCATTAAGAGTGAGTAATAGTAATAAGACAAAATAAGCCCCCATTCAGAGTGAGTAATAGTAATAAGACAAAATAAGTCCCCATTCAGAGTGAGTAATAGTAATAAGACAAAATAAATCCCCATTCAGAGTGAGTAATACTAACAAGACAAAATAAGTCCCCATTCCGAGTGAGTAATAGTAATAAGACAAAATTAGTCCCTGTTCAGAGTGAGTAATAGTAATAAGACAAAATAAGTCCCCGTTCAGAGTGAGTAATAGTAATAAGACAAAATAAGTCCCTGTTCAGAGTGAGTAATAGTAATAAGACAAAATAAGTCCCCATTCAGAGTGAGTAATAGTAATAAGACAAAATAAGTCCCCGTTCAGAGTGAGTAACAGTAATATATCGAAATCATATTTATTATGAATGCTTCGTCATGTAGTAACGAAAGAGGAACTGCTTATAGAACATTCATCCAGCGACGATAAACCTGAGTAAAAAGAATATCAGCGACGACGGACTTTAGATCCGATGTCATGGAAGAAAGAAAATGTATTCGCAGCGCAGTAAAAATACTTTTACTCATAAAGTGGCTGAAGGTCTGGAGTTCTAACAGCCCAACAAGTGCCAGTACTTTCGCAAGCAGAAAAAATCCGAATTCAGCAAAACCATCGTTTGACGTCACTAGATCGAAATAAATGATTCAAATACAGGATATTCCAAAAACGTGTAGACACTTTGCTTGATTATAAATTCAGTATTTAAATCTAAGGTTAAAACTCCAAATTAAAGAAGATAAATGTAGATTTTTTAGTTAACGCAAATGCTCAAAATAATGGCCCTTCTGGTCCATAAACTGCCGGTAACGCGGAATCACAAACATAACGAAAAATTTGTTTTGGTATTTGGGCGCATTATCTTTCAATAGTTACTTTCAATTCATTGGCTGTTGCAGGGTTTGTGCATCTTTCTGGTTGATTGGAAGTAGTTACCACGAAGCAGTAATCCCATAGGATTGTGCTGTGTATAACGATAGTGTTATACGTGATTCGTGCGAGCGATGGTATACTCGTAGCTGCCAGACGTAATTTGTTTATACTTGAAAAAATATAGGATGCTTCCTGTGACATTTGAAATGTCATGTCTTAAAGGGTATGGGGTAAAATCGTTTTTGTTTACAAATGGAATCGTTTTTTTATAAATCGAAAAATTGTTTTTCTCTAAACTGACGTTTTAATTCCTAATTTTCATTATACTGACTTTCTAATGTATTGTATGATTTGTATCTATCTTTAAATAGGCCAAAGATCCACTATGAATGAATACTAAAAACTAACATTTAATTTTAAGTATAAAAAAATCAAAAATCCAATTATCGTATACCCCGTCCCTAGCCAATGCAAACTAACGTAGTGACTTTTGACAAACATCACCAAATATTATTTGATTTTAATAAACTGTCACATTTTTGCTAATTTGTAACAAGATGTATTCATTTGTCATTATTGTTAGTTTTATGTAATGTATTTACCTAAATAACTTGCTATTTATTAGAATCGAGGATTATATTAATGTTGATAAAATAATTAAAATTACTCAACGTCGTTACAAGGTTGTATTGGGGCAAATTTGTGAACTGTCACAGAAGCCATGCTACATTTTATCAAGTATAGTAATAGTAGGCTCGAGTTAGAGCGCCTTTGACGAGAGCTTGTTCTCCAAATGGAACTATATAAAATTGTCCTTTGGATTGGATTGGATTCATCAACATAGGTCCTCACATCACGATGGCAATGAGGAGGCACACTATCTTGCTGGTAATATTATAAAAGTATTCCTCATCCCTATACTTTCACGAATGCGTGGTATGACTAATTCCTTCAGCAAGTTTAAGTAGACGGTAAGGTGTAGTATTTGTTGAGACACTATATATGGTACATATAATAGAACATTTATTTCTGATAAAGATATATTTCCTGAATACAAAGTATCACTGCCCTAAACTTGTTGCCAGCGTGAATAATCTCAATACCTCAAATTATCTAAAATATTCTAGCTAACAATGGCCACGTTATCTCACCGTACATTATATTACATTTGATTTATGACAAATAGTATTTGACACACCTAATCCAAAGAACAATTACTTCACGGGTAATTTGGACTCACCCACCATGAAAATTATTATAATATTCAAAACTGATGCAATATTTCATTAGTTCAAAACAGAAATTTGAATAAGAAGGGCCACACAAATACACCAAAGTAAGTTGTAAAAATATAGTTTAATTTCTAATAAAATGTTTAAACTGTAAATATTTTTGAATTCATAAAATTATTTAACATTAGGTGCGATAAATTGAATCGATTAAATAATAACCTCTTATGTTCACGATATTTTTCATGGCATTATTTAAATATTTCAGGCCTTAACGAGGCTATTTCTTGAAACAAACTTCGAATTGTATGCGCTGTAGAAGTTGTTGCTACATTAAAAAAATCTGTATTATCTTTGAATTCAATCAATTAATTTATAGTTTTGAAGGTAAATTTTCATACGTTGTATATCGCTCCATATGTGTTTAACTAAAAGCTCCACATGTGTAACATAACTGAGGTGCATGGCCGCTCGGTAACACACTGGACTTTCATGTGGAAGATTGCCGGTTCGAACCCCGCGCTATGCTACTCCCCTCGAACGACACAGGCATTTTTTCAGCCTAGTATTCGGAGGTATAAGGATACCTATAACTTCGGTCATATTTACCATTTAAAGAAAACAGAAAAAAACATGCGGGTGTGCACCGATCGTCTTATTTCAGGTATGCCCCACTTTCCTACCACGACACACTTATTTCGCCTCCTCTATATCACTTTTGTAGCTCACATCATAATATAAATAGGCCAAAACCCGTACGGTTGTCGCTAAAGAAAGAATACGAGAATTGAATCTTGAATACAAGAGAGCGAGAGAGGAATACTTCGAAACAGATTGAAATTATACTGAACGATCCGGTGTAAAAGGGGACGATGTCAATTTATTTTGAATTGTAATTCATTAAATAATTCATTTATTTCCTATTATATTGAATCTTATAATAACTTGTGTTTACTACTTCGAAACAGTTTGAAATTAAACTGAACGAAACGGTGTAAAAGGGGACGATGCCAATTTATTTTGAATTGTAATTCATTAAATAATTTATTTATTTCCTATTATATTGAACCTTATAATTACTTGTGTTTATTTATCTTATGCTCTTTTTTTAATGCAAACAATTATATGTGGTTTTTTCAAGATGTCAGAAACGCGAAAACATTAAAGTAAATATATCTGAAATAAGTCTTCAAGGAAAACTTTATCAACGATTTAAATTGAACAACAGTAATGTTTATACACAAAACATCGTGTATAAAGAGATTTTTGAGAATTAAATAATTCATCAATCAAGATGTACCTTTTTTATTTTAAACTTTGAACATTAATAAACCGAAAAAAATTTAAGCTGATCTTGCTCCATTCGGTATTTCAACAATTTATAATTTGTTTTACTTCCGTGAATATTTCACAGATTGCAACTAGTCATCTCTTATTCTGTCATAGATAGACAAACCATAATATATTTTTCTCACTGCATTTACTCGGCTCCTTTCATTAATTTTCCACGCTCGCGTTTCACTCTCATGCACCAATATTGCCCATAATACGTTGTTTTGAACCATCCTTTTAGCATATCTGAATATTGCATGGTTTGGACTTGTATCTTAATATTTCTTAGTTTTAACATAGAACGTGGAAAACATTGTTTGTATCTTTGAAGGAAATTCATATTAGACGACTGCTCTAAATGCGATATTGTAAGAAGAGTAGCAGAAGGCAATCGAGTGAATGGTGGTTTATACAATGTCTTTACCGACCAAAGCATTTCGTGAGCAGTAGAAACCTGACTACTCATAACGAAATCTCGGTCACAATATATGAATATGTAAACGAAACTTGGACGTGACCAAAAAGTGATGAAAAGAAGATAAAAGTCGAAGTCATGGGTATCTTTATACCCTCGAATATTGGGCAGAAGAAGTTTGTGTTATTCTAGAGGAGTAGCTCAGCGGGGGGTTCGAACCGCTGACATTCTGCACAAAAGTCTTCGCGCGTTTCCACGCAGCTGGGCATCTCATTATTTCTTTTTTATGTAATTTCCAATAGATAAAAAAAAACGATTTCAACTATAACGAAGGAAAACGAAGAGCAGGCTGAGATTAAGAGAAGAATCACAACAGGGAACAAAACATTCTTCTCCTTACTGCCTCTGTTCAAGTCCAGTGTCCACAGAAAAACCAAAGTCACCCTGTACAAAACAATTATTAGAACAGTGGTGGCATATGGATGCGAAGCATTGACACTGACAGCTAAATCCGCAGAGTTGCTGGATGCCGTCGAGAGAAGAGTACTACGTAGGATCCTGGGTCCCGTGAATGACGGTCCGGCGAAACCTGGCGAATACGACACAACAACAAGCTGTATAATATCTACAAAGCTCCCAGGTTATCTGTATATGTCAGACTGAGCAGATTGAGACACGTGCAGAGAATGCCGTCATCGCGAGCACCCAAAAGAATCCTGGAGGGACACCTGGGTGGGAGAAGGAGAGTGGGCAGACCAAGGCTGCGATGGGAGGACGAAGTTGAGAGGGACGCAACCCGGCTGCTACAGGCGCAGGATTGGAGAGTCGAGGCGGAAGACAGGAAGAGTTGGAGGCGAAGGTTGACGGAGGCCAAAGCTCGATATGGGCTGTAAGACCATCGAAAGAAGAAAAAAAACTATATTAAACTTCTGATGGGAAAAGGTATGAAATGGAACCAGGAAGGAATTCGCTAAGAATTAGACATGGATTGGTCAACATTATAAGTAATTAAATCCAGGTCGATTAGTCAACTATTTTGTAAAATTAAACACATTTCAACGTTTAATCGAGCGTGGTATATCCGGCCAATACAAGCTTAGAATATGGTCAAAAGCAATTGAAAATAATTGATAATCACTAATGTTAAAATAATTGGGCTCGTTTTATTTACGTATTTTAACAAATGACAATAATTTCACGGGTGGGTCACGTTGTACAATGCGATGTTTTTCTTTTATTGTACACACATTCCATCACGCCGTTTCCCTATCGGGGTAGGCAGATAAGAGAGAGCACATGACTCTCATATCGCAACACACATATTTCACCTTCTCTCCATACATACACGATCTCATAAAACTCCTACGATTTCAGAAACTTTTTACATTTCCCTCTTTCAAAATATCATAAGCTTGATCCGACCATACTTTCCTTGGTTTTTCTCTACCACACCTTCCACTCACATTTGTATCTTGCAAGTCTTACTTCATTCATCGCTCTACATGTCCAAACCATCTCAGAATACTGTTCTTAATCTTAATGAATACATAAGTTCATATTCATCCCTGATTACTTCATTGCATATTCTGTAATTGTCATTTGATTAAATTAAATTTATTGCAAGATGTCAAGTGGAACAAGGTCTGAAAGTACGGTAAAAACCAAATTTCATCTTATTCTAGTAGATTCTTGATCTGTTTTTACTGCATTATTCCTGGGATATGGATTGCAAGCTAGTTCTCTATTTCACTGGAGGTCTGCTTGGTGGTCTGCTTCCTTTCGGATAACTATTTATAAGGGCAATCCGAGTCTTATTTCTTTGTTGAACGTGATCCTATCAGTGACTACTTCTCTGTCTTCCCATCTTACGTTGAGCATCCCATCCCATCATTGACTACTTCTATGTCTTCCCCATCTTACGTTGACCATCCCATCCCATCATTGACTACTTATCATTTTACATCCCATCACATCATTGACTACTTACATCCCATCACATCATTGACTACTTACATCCCATCCCATCATTGACTACTTCTCTGTCTTTCCCATCTTACGATATCTTCGGTTAATACATTCTTATTATTTCTGTCTTATTCTGTCTGGGTGTTTTGCCAGGATCTCTGCGGCCTAGTTGGTAAGATGCATTCTTTCCACCTAAGACCCTGCCCAGATGAGGCGTTTTACGCGCGATTCGAGTAGCGCGTTTCGAATTAATTAAGGTAAATTGATCTAGCTTTGCGGATTATATGAAATTTACGAACATGTATGTTTCTGTAAAATGTCTTCCTCCTCCTAACTTAATCGCACGGAGGAAGAAGACATTTTACAGAAACATACAGTTCGTAAATTTCATAAATTCCGCAAAGCTAAACCAATTTACCTTAATTCATTCGAAACGCGCTACTCGAATCGCGCGTAAAACGCCTCATCTGGACAGGCCCTAAGTGTATTTAGTGGAGTTTTTCGTTTGACAGATTCATCTATTGTTATTTTAAAGAGATTATTATAAGCGAATAAAATTCATTGCAATAACCCTCGAATATTTTAATTAATATAAAAAGAAAATTTATAAAGCACCGTGTTTAGAGAGCAGACTCTCGTCAAGTTTGAACTAGATAACTATTTCATAAAGTGGCAAGACGAAAAAACATTCATATGGGATCTACCGGCTATCGAAATTCGCATTCCTGGGTGCTGTGAAATTACTTAATCTCTATGCCAATATGACGATAAAGCAACATACAGATAAACAGATATTCTAATTAACATTTCCCTTCCTGTGCTAAAAAATCCGCGCGTTCCGGTGCTGTTTATTCAATACACATGTAAAAATGAGCGATTTGTGATATGTGATAATAATTGAAATTTTATTGCTAAAAACATCAGCCGACGTTCACAAAACGGGCGAAGCGACCACCTCAAACGAATGGCCGCGAGCTACTGAAGCGAGAGAAGCGAGCGAACTGAGATTCTATTGCGTTCCCATATACCGAAGTAGAGTGAGAGTGAGGCGTGAATAGCGTGGCTTCCTCACCCATAGCGTTTTTTTTAGAATGAATATACCTACGTCACACACTGGCACACGTTTGATTGTATTGGTGAATTTATTCCTGATTTTCACAAAATATATCTGATGTGACCGATAAGTGCTAATTATTGCTAATATTATTTTTTTCATTCAATGCGTAAATGTATGACGGAGGAATACCTAAAATCTGAACCCAGTAATTATTATATTTATTGAGATATTAAAGTTTTTAGAAGCAATGCGTACTAGTTACACATCACAGGGAAGGAAGTATTAAATAAGTTTTGAATCCAGCCCGGAAAAGGTAATCGTACCAGGGCGCATTCGAGTTGGATTACAAGCACCGGTAACGATAATATTCTGCAGCATTTTTTTCTACCCAGATGTGCATGACACGAGGTTTGCAAACTATACTTAACACACGTATATCTTCACTATTTATGGCGCGATAGTCTCGGTGACAGATCACACGGTAGATCCATACTCAACAAGTTACTAAATATGGACACCTTTAGAAAATTACAGCTTATTATAACCTTTCATACAAGATGTATTGAAAATCACAACAATGAATATCTTATAGGATAAATATGTCAGTTAGAGTAAGCATGGTTACCTACGTCCCTTGAGCGAATAAATCATGGACGAATTCAACACTTTTTACTTTTGAATTGTTTAGAAAAAAATATATATATTTGGACTTTAAATATTCGGTGGTTTATTAAGAAATCGCCTGAGTTAGGTTTGAAGAATAATAAAAAAAAACATGACGATGTTATGAATACTTTTCCAAGCTGATTAGACGAGTTTTCCCAGATATACAATCCGCAATCGACCTTCCGCTGTCAGCCAGCTAAGTGAAGCCTTCCTCCGACGGGCGGATTTAAAAGCACTCTCTTCCACCCCTCCATTGTTGGCTCATGTCACTCCCTCCCGCGGACCTTATTTATCACGGCACGTCCAAACACCAACATCAATCAAAATGACATCGGCATTTATATATCAAACAGAACTTTACAATCCTTTTAGCTCTTTTATTTGTGTGATGATATCGGGATGATTTGCATTTTTTTTAAACCGATTCAAAGCGTATATATAAATACTATAAAATATAAATAAACCTATAATGTACTTGTTAGCTTAAGGCTGATGCGTTAGATTAAGGCTGATGTGTTAGCTTAAGGCTGATGCGTTAACTTAAGGCTGATGTGTTAGCTTAAGTCTGATGTGTTAGCTTAAGGCTGATGTGTTAGCTTAAGGCTGATGTGTTAGCTTAAGGCTGATGTGTTAGCTTAAGGCTGATGTGTTAGCTTAAGGCTGATGTGTTAGGTAAAACGAAAAAGATCACTCTGGAATGGTTTAGCCATGTCTGTCAACAAATATACAGTGCAAATAATTTGAGTGGAAGATGTGTTAGAAAAAAAAGGGTGTTGTATCAAGTAAAATGTAATTTGTAAGAAGGAAATGTTAAAATTTAGAGAAATTGTAGAAGTTGTATGGATGTAGAAGAGGCGATAGATTTGAGTCGCGATAGGAAGAATAGTCTGGCGTTTCCTCCTCTCTGCCTACCCCGACAGGGAGACGGTGTAATGGTATATACATATGAAAAACAAACCAAGTTTCCTGGGATGCGAACAATAATAATAATTTTATTGCCCTCTTTGGTATATGGAAGATAAACTTGGACTTGGCTGACTAAGGATAAAAGTAAGCTTAATGCCGTTGAGATGCGTGCACACAGAAAAAAAATGTGGAGTGTCAATGTATGAAATAATGTGGAATAAAGACATCAGAAACGAGCTATAAGATGAATTGGACATGTGGAGAGAATGCATGACGAAATAATGACTAAGCGAGTATACAAATCAGAAGTACAAGGTGTGAGTGGAAAACGTAGACTGAGAAAAAAGTAACTGAATCAAGTGGTCCAGATTTTGAAACAAGGTAAAGTGATAAGTATGAATTATACAAGATTTTGCATGATGAGACGTTTGAAGGTGGAAAAGGTGAAAGCTGTGTGGTTGGAGTGAAAACTTTGGAGATCCGTTTTCTCTGTTTACCCCGCAACGCGGGCACGGGGTGATGATGTATTATATGTGTTTTTGTTACTTTTGAAGGCAGATTGAAAAGATTTTATGAGCATTAATTGTAAACTTTGAATTCAAATTTATATATTTTTTAACAGGTAATCCACCCAAACTAGGATGATTTGTGTCAAATTGATATTATTACAGAAAGGAAATAGAATATGTATTCATAAATTTGAATGAGATATGAAAACTTTTTTATTTTACCGATAAAAAAATTATCTACAAGCATTAAGTATTCATTCAAGATTAGTTTTAGGTTACACACAATATTTAACATCTCACTGACCCAAGTGACAATATCTCCAAGAAATAGTTTGTAAACAGTAAGCACGCGAAATGTTGTCTACGTGAAGATCTCTCGCAATCATAAATAAAGATCATCCTGGAGACAACTGCCTGTTCATGCCGCCTTGGCTGTGTGTTATGCCGCATACACCATCTTACATACCCCGTGAGAAACTGCAAGAGTCCGAGTGGCGATTGCAGATCGCAAAGAACAAAGAAACTATAGTCCTTCTGACAAGAAATGTAAATCAAGGTCAAAAATGAAAAAAAATGGGAACTAGAAAGCATGGTGAAAAAACACAAGAAAAAAAACAAAATGCTTCTGAAAAGTAACTAAATATGCTATTATAAACTGTATTGGCCCGACTATATGATAACTGATTATAAGGCGACTCTCATTTTTTTTAATCTGTTTTTGGAATTCAAAATTATCGTTTATAAGGAGAGTACCATTATTTCAATCTGCTTTTTAAAAAATGGATCCTCGAAATACTTTTTTTTAGAATATGCATTCATTATGTCTTGTTTCTGCGATCCTCTACCTACAGTGTGACTGCCAGAAAATACAAAATTTTCTGGCAGTCACACTGTAGTTTGTAACTTCTGCAGCATACACTATCATTTGTAACTTCTGCAGCAGAAATTGGAATCGTAGCTCCTGTAAATTCGTCAGCATTAAGTTCACATTCATCCCTAATCCCATTCTGCCATATATTGTCCCCCCATATGCATTTCTACAGCATTTATTCGGCAATTCTTTCAGTCCTTTTTACAAATCCACGTTTCACTTCCACACATCAAAGTTTGTACTAAAATACTGTTGTAAACTACAAAATTTTGATACTGTCCGCTTCGAGTATATATTTATTATTTTTATTTATTTAACACTTTTATTGCAAATACAATCTGGCGGGCTTATTGCCAGGCGGCAATCTCTTCCAACCAACCAGACAAAATTAAACGAAGCAAGTTACGTGGTCGCATAAATCATTCAAATGACTATCCATCCCCACGAAATCCATAAACATATACGTGAGCCCATGCCCACGAACCCCACAAAGACGGACAGTCACCCGAACATTATTTTTCATATAAAGTGAGATATCATCAATCAAAAGGAAAGGAAGGGATGGTGGAGAGGAAAGGAAAAGAAAAATCAGGAATGAAACACGTTATTTTACTGACTAGAAATTAAGAGGTTTTTCAATCGCTTCTTAAAGCATGCCAAGGACGGAGCGAGTCTATACGTGTATGTTTAAGTGCCTCATTGACTTTGTTTCACACAACCACCTTATTATATGTAATATGTATTTTAACTTTCGTTGTATACGATGTGTATTGCAATGTGGTACTCTCTTTCAACCAACATCAAATATATTAAAGACACCTTAAATGAAATTCAAGCAGCAAACTATTTTTTAATCCGAGACCAACGGGAATCGAACCCGCAATACTTGGTTCGGAAGAGGGCGTCTTACCAGTCACTAAGTCACGAAAAACTTACTATCAACTATTGAATATTTTTATGGTTAGTTGAATATTGGATATTTCACATTTAAATAGGTGTTAACCTTTTATTATAACTTGCATTTGTTGTCGGAAGGACTAAATAATTTTAAATTAATAAACTAGTCTCAAAGTGCCGACTGCAGTGCGCTACTGCGACGCTATTGCAGCTTATCGCCGCATCAACCATGCAGTTGATGCAGTCCTACTTTAACCCTCTGAAGTCAACTCTGGCGGCACCACCGCACACAGATCTGCCCGGTATAATGCCTTGTAAATATTCAACACTCCGCCGAGATGACAAGTTGTGAGAAATGTCCTGGGGATTCCTCATCCTAGGAAGGACACGCCATGACTATCAAAGTAGTTTGTTTTTTTTACAAGACTATTCTTGTCGACGGATCAGAAACGGATAAAAAAATTATATGCGTTAGCAATACAAATAAATATTATATGTAGAAATGAACTAATCGACGAACTGTACGAAACTGGCATCCTCTTTTGTGTTTTTTTAGTATGTACATATGATACATATCTTATATACAATTACGCCATTTGTTTGTCGAGGTAGACAGACAGGACCAAGCGCCAGACTTTCCTGTCTTGACATACATCCTTCACCTTTTCTACATACATACACCTTCTCATACAACTCCTAATATTTCGCCGACTGCCTTAGAAAGTCAAATTGTAAACTTTGGACAACTTTTCTACTAAGTCACGGATACTAATTATGGACCCTCGTAATAAAAAAAAAGAATCAAAGTTTTTTTTTTCATTGAAGTTTTTTTAACACATTCCACGTTGGTTGGAAGAAATTGGCTCATGTCATTATCAGGTCGGTCTAGAGGTGCGCTGGTGCACTGAACCGGAGAAATAATCCGCAATAATTAAATTATATATTCGCAAACATGACTTCCAAAAATGTTAAATATTTTATACTAGTTGCAACCCGTGAAATATTCACGGAAGTAAAACAAATTCTACATTTATGAAAATATATATTCATAAATTTAAAATTTGGTTATTTATATAATTTATATAGTACATCGTCCCCTTTTACACCGGTTCAAAAATTGTTAGCTAGGAATTTAAAATTCGTTCAGTATCATGGACCTACCGAGGTTCAAATTTCGAATTACTTTCGGAGAGAATCCAAGTATTCCTCTCTCGCTCTCTTGTATTCAAAATTCAATTCTCGTATTCTTTCTTTGACGACAACCATCGTATGGGTTTGGGCTTATTTATACTATGACTATGATATTAAATATGTATAAGAATACTGACAAATAGTAAGAGTATTTTTATTTAAGTGAAAATTAAAAAAAAAATTAAATAACATTAAAAAAATATTCCTTTCAAATTGACCGGACACGTTTGCCAATACTACCGGAGCGATCTCCAATACGCACCGGACGGAAACGCTAAAGGTCGATTTACACACATCAGTGAAGGTGACAGTGACGTGCCGTGACAGTGCCGGACAGTGCCACGATTCCACCGGCCGTGTCCCATGATTCCACCGGCCGTGATCTTAACAGTGATTTCTATTCACAATGGACAGGTTTCCTTTTTTTTGCCAGTTCATTTGAGTGCCCAAAATGGCGATGTTTTCCGAAGATGAACTCTTGATGATTGCTCTGGTTTTGGATGAAGAAGAGGCAGAACTAGTGAAAAAACGGATGTGGGTTCATCAGGCATGGAAAACCAGAGCAACAGAAGGGGAATTTGCCACTTTGTATAAAGAATTGATGGACGATGGAGCAAAGTTTTATGAATACTTCAGAATGTCAGAAAATTCGTTCAACTTACTGTTAAGCAAATTGGAAGTTTGTCTGAAAAAGCAAGACACACACTGGAGAAAAGCTATCACCCCAAGAGAACGACTGGCAGTTTGTTTGAGGTAAGTGACTTTTGAACTATCAAGGAAAGTAACTATCAGAAGAAAGTAACAAAAGTAGTTTTTTTTTATAATGATATATTTTTTTAAATACTTACAAAAGTATCAAAACCTTAAGATAATCACTCGGATCAAGACTTTACTCGGAATAATAACAAAAGTAGTTTTTTTTTTGTAATAATACTAATAATAAAAGTAACAAAAGTAGTTTTTTTTTATAATGATTACTTTAAGTGTGATTTTTAACGAGCATTTTTTGCGAAATGTACTGTGAGGAGTATATTAATTTAAGTAGTCAAAATGGATAGTAAAAATTCCCAAATGTACTATAGGATGCCATTCTGATCTAAAGATCAGTCTTACAAAAATTAGAATCTCAAAATGTCGTTAAATTTCTGTACATTCAGTTAGAGCGTGATGTCTGTATTATTCAAAAAATAAAGCTCGTGATCCAAATATTATTTGTTTTTAAAAAATATATCAGAGGCGGTAACCAGACTCGGCAAAGCTTTCATCTTTTCAAGGTTCACCGCCACCCTGCAGGTGTGTTGTAAGTACCGCCGAGCTAATCAAGTCAAGTATGATTCTGATAATTTCATGGTTTAAATAATTGAATTTACTCAACCTTAAATAAAGAAAAGAAACAAATAGAAATTAAAAGGGGTCGTAACAGTACCAAAAATCCAATGGTCATACGAATTATCAGACAGAGTGTCCCAAAAATAGCGAACCAAAATTTTAATTTTTAACTAAAAAATATTATTTTGTTTTTTATGAAATCATGTATTTCATCCAACCCTATGAAAGTTTATCACTCACTTGACCTATTTAATTTTTTTATTTTATAAATACGTCAGAAATTTTAATCTGAGTAGCTAATTAGTTCTGAGAAAAAATGGTCAGAGTGGAAAAGGTTAAGATAATCACTCGGATCAAGACTTGACTCGGAATAATAACAAAAGGAGTTTTTTTAGTAATAATAGTAATAATAAAAGTTGTTTTTTTTTATAATGATATATTTTTTTAAATACTTACAAAAGTATCAAAACCAGGTGACTCTGACATGTCTTGTGAGTATGCTTTGTTGTTACTTAACGAATCGGAATAATAACAAAAGTGTTTTTTTTGTATATTGATATATTTTTTTAAATACTTACAAAAGTATTAAAACCTTAAGCTAAGCACTCGGATCAAGACTACTCGGAATAATTTTGAAAATATTGTTTCAATGATGTCTGTTGGTTTTGATCAGCAGTTAATTTGGAATTGTCTTCATTCTCTGAAGTAGCTTGATGGTTGTGTTGTGGAGGAAGGGGGGGAGCTACTGGTGGGGTGGATTTCGTTGAGGTATAATGATCATTGCTTTTTGTAGTGGAAGGTTGTTGAAAGTATATTGGGATAGAACACGGGACTGGATATTGATCCGTAAGTTGCTCTTGGTCCATAAGAATTTTTAGCTCATACTTTTGAACGGCAACAAAAATATCGGCTTTGGCGTAATGCCAGTATCGTGGGGGTAATTTTTTCAAAGCTGGAGCTATTCCTGCTAAAAAAGCGTCAACTGGATGCTGCGATGTCGAAGGCGAGGAGCTGACATTCTTTTTAATCAGATACTCCATAACAGTAGCAGCAGCTGTTTTGGGGGGATAAGCGTTTGGCACTGACTGTTTTGTTTTTTTTCGCGGTGTAGGATACGCAATAGAACCTGTTTGTTTTGAGCTGGACAAAGTACCACTTTGTGACTCTACAGTGACAGGATTATTACATTCTGTTGAATCGTGTTGGGTGTTTTTTTCATTTCCGGGTGATACTGATTCATCATCGGGTGTCAAATCTTGGCTCATTACTTCGGCATCAATGTTAGACATGGTCTCCCTGTCCTCAAAGAATTTCTTCAAAAAGCTTAACGGCTCTGAATATTTGTACGGCTTCACTATTTTTGCCTGTTGGCCACTGACAATTTTATTTTTGTTCAAAGATTTTCTGAAGTTGTCTCTAATATTGGCCCACCTACTTTTACATGAATTCCCTGAAACATGAACAAATAATTAGTTGTCTTTTCCATTTTTCATTGATATAAATTGTTTATCCCTACTATTTTCTTCCTTTCAGGTATTTGGCCACTGGGGATGCACTAAACACAATTTCGTTTAGCTATCGCATGGGGCATAGTACAGTTTACAAGATTGTACGAGAAACGTGCAAGATAATTTATGAAAATCTCAAGAACGAGTTGATGCCTACTCCGACAGAGGAAATGTGGAAGAACATCGCTAATGATTTTTATCAAATGTGGAATTTTCCTAACTGTATCGGAGCTATTGATGGAAAACACGTTACTATTCAGGCTCCTCCGAACAGCGGATCAATGTTTTTTAGTTACAAAAAAACATTCTCTATAATTTTGTTGGCTCTTGTAGATGCTCATTGTAACTTTATTGCTGTCGATATAGGGGCATACGGCAAGAATAGTGATGGGGGAGTTTTTGCCAAATCAAAATTAGGCATAGCACTTCAACATGGCTCATTAAATGTTCCAGCTAATTCTATTATACCAAACACAGATACTCAAGTTCCGTACGTTATTGTAGGGGACGAAGCCTTTCCTCTTAAAAACTACTTGATGCGACCTTATCCAGGGGATAGTTTGGATAATGGAAAGCGTAACTTCAACATTCGTTTGAGTCGTGCTAGGAGGACATCAGAAAACACTTTTGGTATTTTATCTCAAAAATTTAGACTTTACAATCGGCGGATTCAGGCCTTTCCCAAACATGTAGATTACATAATTTGGTCCACTTGCTTACTGCATAATTTTATAAAAAAATACGATACAAATACATATAACTACGTTACTCAGCAAGTGGATTTGATGAGTCCGGGTCAAACACTACAAAATTTACATTTTCAAGGAGGGAACGCAACGACAGATGCATTTTCTGTTAGAGAAACATTCAATGAATACTTCACTTCTGATGCTGGGTCACTCCCTTGATTATCAAATGCTTAAATAATATAATAATCTAATATACACAAATATACATTCTCACCAGTTGTTTTCATTTCCTCTCCAATTTTACTCCAGATAGTGTTCTTAAACTCTGTGTTCATGTATTTTGAATTGGACAGATCATACAACGAGGGATTCTGGCGCACTAACTCAATAAGTTTTTCGTCGTTCATGTTTCTGATAAAACAATATAAATACAACAAATAAAACAAAATGAAAACTAAAAAAAACACTAAAAAAAGTAAATCAAAATCACGGCCGTAATACCAAAAATATCGTCCGAAAGTAATTTGATGTTTCACTGTACGGTGATCGCAACAGAACTGTTTGCACGTTCGCGCGCCGACGAGTCTTCAAATCCATAGAGCACTGGTCCCTAAAGTGGGGTACGCATACCCCGAGCCGCTCTTGAGGTTTCTTACTTAATAGCGAAAGATAAAAAGCCACACACAATTGGCGAAACACTTCTTCTTTCTGCAGCAATAAAAAGGGTGGAAATAATTCACGGAGAGGAATATGCTCAGGAACTAAAATCAATTCCCTTGTCGGCAAATACCGTTGCCAGGCGAATCGACATTATTGCCGATAATTTAAAAAAACAATGACAATAAATAATTTTCGGCAATGACAATAATTAAAACCAAAAACAGAAATAAATTAGAATTAAAACCAGATCTTGGAATATAGTAGCATTAACACAGGGAATCAAGACAGATTTTTCCGAAATTAGTCAACAAATTCAATCACGTTGTTCCCATTAAATTATAATTTTAAATTTCTCTTGTAATTTATCAATTGCATGTACATATATTGTTTCATTATCGCGTGTGTTTCATTATCACATTATCGCGTGTGTGTATGGGTGTATGTATGTATGTGTGTGTGTGTGTGTGTGTGTGTGTGGGTGTATGTATGTATGTATGTATGTATGTATGTATGTATGTATGTATGTATGTATGTATGTATGTATGTATGTATGTATGTATGTATGTATGTATGTATGTATGTATGTATGTACGTACGTACGTACGTATGTATGTATGTGTGTATGTATGTATGTATGTATGTATGTATGCATGCATGCATGTGTGTATGTATGTATGTATGTATGTATGTATGTATGTATAGTATGTATGTATGTATGTATGTATGTATGTATGTATAGTATGTATGTATGTATGTATGTATGTATGTATGTATGTATGTATGTATGTATGTATGTATGCATGCATGCATGCATGCATGCATGTGTGTATGTATGTATGTATGTATGTATGTATGTATGTATGTACGAGTATATATAATTTGGGGGCACAATTTGTGATTATTTTCGTCATAAAAGGGTATGCGGTCAAAAAAGTTTGGAGATCACAGCCATAGAGGAATATTTTTGACCATGTTGGTTTAAATCATGGGCCGGTCACGATATTGTCACGTCATTGATGCGTGTAATAGACCTTGACGGCGACAGCATTGCTTGCACTGTCGCCGTCACGCACCGGACAAGTGTGAACAAGACCCTTCAAATCCATAGAAGAATATTTTTGACCATGTCGGTTTCATCCCGGGCCGGTCACGGTACCGTCATTCACTGATGTGTGTAAATCGACCTTAATTCATATAGGGCAGACAGAGATGTACAGTAAAGGTCGATTTACACACATCAGTGAATGACGGTACCGTGACCGGCCCGGGATGAAACCGACATGGTCAAAAATATTCTTCTATGGATTTGAAGGGTCTTGTTCACACTTGTCCGGTGTGTGACCGCGACAGTGCAAACAATGCTGTCGCCGTCAAGGTCTATTTACACGCATTAATGACGTGACAATATCGTGATCAGCCCATGTTTAAAACCAACATGGTCAAAAATATTCCTCTATGGCTGTGATCTCCAAACTTTTTTGACCGCATACCTTTTTATGACGAAAATAATCATAAATTGTACCCCCAAATTATATATTCTCGTACATACATACATACATACATACATACATACATACATACATACATACATACATACATACATGCATGCATGCATGCATGCATACATACATACACACGTACATACGTACGTACGTACGTACGTACATACATACATACATACATACATACATACATACATACATACACACACACACACACACACACACACACGCGATAATGAAACACACGCGATAATGAAACAATATATGTACATGCAATTGATAAATTACAAGAGAAATTTAAAATTATAATTTAATGGGAACAACGTGATTGAATTTGTTGACTAATTTCGGTAAAATCTGTCTTGATTCCCTGTGTTAATTCTATTCCAAGATCTGGTTCTAATTCTAATTTATTTCTGTTTTTGGTTTTAATTATTGTCATTGCCGAAAATTAATTATTGTCATTGTTTTTTTAAATTATCGGCAATAATGTCGATTCGCCTGGCAACGGTATTTGCCGACAAGGGAATAGATTTTAGTTTCTGAGCATATTCCTCTCCGTGAATTATTTCCACCCTTTTTATTGCTGCAGGAAGAAGAAGTGTTTCGCCAATTGTGTGTGGCTTTTTATCTTTCGCTATTAAGTAAGAAACCTAAAGAGAGGCTCGGAGTATGCGTACCCCACTTTAGGGACCAGTGCTCTATGGATTTGAAGTCTCGTCGGCGCGCGAACGTGCAAACAGTGAAACATCAAATTACTTTCGGACGATATTTTTGGTATTACGGCCGTGATTTTGATTTACTTTTTTTAGTGTTTTTTTAAGTTTTCATTTTGTTTTATTTGTTTTATTTATATTGTTTTATCAGAAACATGAACGAAACATAAAAAAATATATCATTATAAAAAAAACAACTTTTATTATTACTATTATTACTAAAAAAACTACTTTTGTTATTATTCGGGGTAAAGTCTTGATCCGAGTGATTATCTTAAGGTTTTGATACTTTTGTAAGTATTTAAAAAAATATATCATTTAAAAAAAAAACTACTTTTATTATTACTATTATTACTAAAAAAACTACTTTTGTTATTATTCCGAGTCAAGTCTTGATCCGAGTGATTATCTTAAGGTTTTGATACTTTTGTAAGTATTTAAAAAAATGTGTCATTTAAAAAAAAACTACTTTTATTATTACTATTATTACTAAAAAAACTACTTTTGTTATTATTCCGAGTCAAGTCTTGATCCGAGTGATTATCTTAAGGTTTTGATACTTTTGTAAGTATTTAAAAAAATATATCATTATAAAAAAAAACTACTTTTATTATTACTAAAAAAACTCCTTTTATTATTACTATTATTACTAAAAAACTACTTTTGTTATTATTCGGGGTAAAGTCTTGATCCGAGTGATTATCTTAAGGTTTTGATACTTTTGTAAGTATTTAAAAAAATATATCATTTAAAAAAAAAAACTACTTTTATTATTACTATTATTACTAAAAAAACTACTTTTGTTATTATTCCGAGTCAAGTCTTGATCCGAGTGATTATCTTAAGGTTTTGATACTTTTGTAAGTATTTAAAAAAATATATCATTTAAAAAAAAAAACTACTTTTATTATTACTATTATTACTAAAAAAACTACTTTTGTTATTATTCCGAGTCAAGTCTTGATCCGAGTGATTATCTTAAGGTTTTGATACTTTTGTAAGTATTTAAAAAAATATATCATTTAAAAAAAAAACTACTTTTATTATTACTATTATTACTAAAAAAACTACTTTTGTTTTATTCCGAGTCAAGTCTTGATCCGAGTGATTATCTTAAGGTTTCGATACTTTTGTAAGTATTTAAAAAAATATATCAATATAAAAAAAAACTTTTGTTATTATTCCGATTCGTTAAGTAACAACAAAGCATACTCACAAGACATGTCAGAGTCACCTGTAGTGTGTCTGTAAACCTTGAAAAGATGAAACGCTTTGCCCAATCGATACCGCCTCTACTATATTTAAAAAAAACAAATAATAATTGGATCACGAGAATTATTTTTTGAATTTAATACAGACATCACGCTCTAACTGAATGTACAGAAATCACTGTTAAGATCACGGCCGGTGGAATCATGGGACCGTCATGGCACTGTCCGGCACTGTCATGGCACGTACCGGTCACCTTCACTGATGTGTGTAAATCGACCTTAAACCGTGAGACAGCGATATTTCATATTCCCTCAGCGTCTCGAGGTGCGTCGATGCTTAGCGCACCTCGGGACCGGCCGCCGCTGGTCATTATAAGACCGCTAGGTTGTTATATATATACAACAGAATTAAAATAAATCTGTTAAAATCTATGTTAAGTTTGGCTGTTATATTTGTTTATTTGTAAACGGTGCAATGCACATTTCACAAAAGTAAAAATAATGATGAAAAAAAATCTAGTAGTGAGTGCTTCATACATTCAAAAGTTCATATGTTCAGAAAGAAACACATCACACCACATTTCACTTATCTTCAATTACGAATTATTTGGTAGTCGAACTTCCAAAATTGATCAGATGTGCACCATCTTTATTTACACTTGAAATCGAAAAATATTACATTACCCAGAATATCCTTTCATCTTAATTTTCTTTTTTTTCCCTTTCTTATACTGCATTGAATTCCTTTCCCCTAGTTCTACCATTATTGTTAGAGATCAGTAATTTATTTGTTTTTTTTTTTAACTTTCACGAATATTATTTTTGTAAAATCTGTTATGGATTGAAACATGTATCAAAGATGAGCTGGTTAGTCGGGAAAAAATAATGTATAACAATAAGCACGTCAGCTGCACTGTATTTAACCGTGTACACAAAAGAATAAAAATAAATAATTAAATAAAAACAACAAAGAATAAAGATATAAAAATAATTTTAAAAATAAGCAAAGGAAAAAAAAACATTACTAAACCAGGACTTGTGGATTTGTGTGTAGGAATGTGTCCAGACTGTTTTTTTTAAACTGATTCGATGACACAGCATTCATTATACTTTTGGGATGTTTGTTCAAAGATTCCACAACTAGATTGTTTTCTTGGATTGTTGTGGAAAGCAAAACAATGTTTTCTTGGATTGTTGTGGAAAGCAAAACAATGTGTTCTTGGATTGTTGCGGAAAACAAAACAATGTTTTCTTGGATTGTTGCGGAAAACAAAACAGTGTTTTCTTGGATTGTTGTGGAAATTAGTTTTGGAAAGTTTTAACTGATGCCCTCTCAAACGTGTGCTTTGGTTAATTACAATTATTTTATGACTCATTTGTAAAATGTATACAAAATTTTAAATCAACGGATGATATTAATTTTAAAATTAAAAATACTTTCCTATGATCGTGCAATATATGCATGCCTCCAGAATGGAGAAAACCGATTTGTTGGAATGTGAATCGATTAAGATTTATTTGATAGCAAAAACGAGAAATATGCGCGTATAATTTGTGATAACGTTTCCATATATGTATGTCTTGTCCCTCTGCAGTATTCCGATCCTGCCCGAGAGACACGATACTCCATTCCGCAGTCTATACTGCAGACTACAGTGTAGACTGCCGCATCCTGGCAGCGGGCAGAATACAGTGTAGACTGCCGCATCCTGGCAGCGGTCCAGGCTGAGTCATTACAATACCTTTATAGCGTGGACATCTCAACCTCCTGCTCCTCGTTTCTTTTATCTTCTCCGCCTCGTGGTTGCACTTCTTCAACTCTTTTTTTCCTTTATTGTAATCTCATATTATTATGTGACGAACGAAACGATTTGCTGTCGGACGTAGCATCAGCCTCCTTGGTACAGTGGATAAGACGCTTGTGTCACAACACGGGTGTTGCGGAATCAATACTCATTGATATAGATTTTTTTTAAAGTTTCAATATGATTTTCACTTAAAGACTCCTTTACACGTTTTTAAACAGAACGATTTATTATTTAAATGTAAAAATCTACAAAATAAACTTAAATTAAAAATGACAGGTCTGTTTCGCTTTACAAAAGTATTACCAAACAGTTTAACAATGCTTTTGTAAAGCGAAAAAGGCGTGTTATTTTTAATTAAAGTTTATCGTGTTGATTTTTTCCCAATTTAAGTGTTTAATCATTAGGTTTAAAAATGGAGTTCTACAATATTTGGTTGTAAGCAGTTAGTTGGAAGTGAATGCTACATAGCAACAAACCTACCAGGTTGTACTGTACATAACGAAAGTGTAATACAATACAGCGTATAACCACTACAATAAGAGTGAGATGCTGGAAGTGGTAAGGAAACATGTTGAGAATGGTTTCAAACAGGTGGTCGCAATATATTCAATTAATCGGACGACCATCCTACATTGGTGTTACTATAGGGAGATTTGCAGTGTCAACCTGATATGGGAGAACGTAGAGTGCCGGGCTGTGAACCGACCCTAGATGGATGCTTTTTATGGCATCCCTATGTTTCTCATGGAATATATTGAGTGATAATAAAATAAAATAAATATGTATAAGCTGGTGCAATTACTTAAGTAGTTAACGTCTCCCTGTTCTGCAGCGCGTTAATATGTCAACCGTGTTAGCAGGACACTTGAATGCCAATAAAAATTATTCGCGGGCCCGAGATGTGCCCTACATGGGCAGCCCATTTGTATGGCCGGCAATTCGCGGCACTGAGTCCGCGCCAGGGCCGCTTCACCCTCTTACATATTGTCATGAAAAGCATTCATCGTGTTTTTATTATCAAGAAAGATACGACGTTGACATCTGTAGCCTAGTTGATAAGACACGTGTCGTCCGATCCGAGGATTGTAGGTTCGATTTCCATTGGATCCCAGATTTTGAAAAAAGATTTCTATCTGGTTTTCATTTTAGGCGTGTTAAACATTTTTCTAGTTGATAGGAAGAGATTGATACATGGCAATAAACCTAGCAGGTTGTACTGTATATAACAAAAGTGTAATACAAAGGTGATCTAGCAATTCAGATTATTATTTTATTTATGAACGAAGGTCTTCGTGGCCTAGTTGGTAAGACGTTAGACTCGGGGGAATAGGGTTGAATTCCCGATGGTACTCGTACAAGAAACAAGAAAAACGGGTCTCAGTCTTGTAAAATAATTCGCCTAGTAACAATGCTAATAATACGTGCTAGACTTGTTGGAGCATTGATTTCACTTAACGTGTGGGGAAGTATTCCTTACATGTACGATAACGAACCACGAGTTCCGTGCCTTCTTCAGTGGTTCTAAACCAAAAGGTTTTGGGACAGAATATGTTATCTCCCGGTCCAGCTTTTCAATTTTTCTTAATCAACAATTCTGATACATTTTTAGCGAATGTCCTTGTTGGACGCGCTGATAATTTTGATTGTTTGGTATTTAAAATAAAATACGTCGATTAGCAATGCGGAAAGTGAGAGTGAACAATCAATGAATAGTAAACAGCAATGAATGATCAAATGATTAATCATCTTTATTTATCGGTAAGTAGGTATTTATACATATTCAGAACGGGGCGCGTGAGTGCGCCCGCAATATATTTTTATCTCACTCTTGTGCGTGTAGATATGGTTGCAGACGTTGCGAATAATATTGTGAGTAGATAATTTGTTGGCCAAAACGGCGAGACAGCGCGATGCGTTCTCTTTCTACTGTGGAATGTATCGTAAATAGTATTTGCGGGTAAACAATATTAATGTTCTGGTATGCGACCTTTGGACATGTCCGAAGGTCGTTTCGTCGGTCGTTGACCGTGCGTGTTGACAATATTCAAGGACGACCGTAGTCCCTACACATTGAAGGATGCCTTCCATACGAACGAACAGAGTATGTAACATTTGAAATTTTTCAAAAAAAAGAAGCTTAAATTTTAGCAATTAATTTCTTTCTCAAAAACTTATACGTGGACAAAAATATTAAACAAAGCAAATAAACGAAAAATAAACATTATGCTACATTATAAGAGGACACGGCCCTGCCTACAGTGAATTGTCAAGAAGTCCTGTATTTTTTTCCGTTAATCGTTTATGTATTGCCTGAATGCCTGTCTCGGCCATCCACTGAAGAGCGGGCAGTGGAGTACACTGGAAGGGCTGTCACACGGCTGGGCAGGAATTTATTCCATATGTGACTATCAGAGACCAGTGAGCATCTACCAGCTACCACTAACTCTACCAGCAAGGTAGTTACTATGGTAAACAGCAGTTCTTCTGCACCTTCTTCTGTCTTGTATGTTTAAAGCTACTGGGACGTCATATAGATTGGTGCCGCCTTTATGGCAAGGATTTGTGATGTGAATTTATAGAGGAATGCTGAAACTCAACTGGGTGGCAAGAATGAGATAATATAAGTATTTGGTTTGGATGCACAAGAAGAAATAGATCGATACAAATACTAAAATCGGAAAATTTTAATTCTTCTTCAGCGTTTGACCCTCATACGCAGTATGTCTTCTCCAACCATCACAGCGTCCAGTGTTAGGTTGTGTAGCTTCAGCATGCCTCCAAAGAACGTATACAGCGGTGTACGATGTGGTCCATGGTCAAAATTTTGCCATGCTCATAGAAAGGCGACTGCGCAAAGCTCCAATTGTGAATATTATACGCAGTGCGGCCCACTCTGCATCTGATCCTATTTAGATTATACCACTTCTTCCGGGGTAGAGAAAACCCAAACAATCCCACTATCAGGTCACTCGCAAGATGCCTGTTTTTTTATATCACACTCCATTCAACAGGATCGGCGATTGAAAATTTCAATATTGATGTGTCGATGACATGAAACTAGAGATTCTGGAAGTGTTCACGTATCGTAGTTGATGAATCTAAGGCGATGAGTTGAATAAATAAATCAGGGATTCGAACCTTCAAGGTTTTTTTCTAGATATGTTGGGATAGTACCTTTGAAGCTCGAGGAGGGATGTGAGGGTACCTTCTTATACCTTTAAGTTGCTGAGGGGAGCAACATCGGTTCCAACTAAGTTGCTGAGGGGAGCAACATCAGTTCCAACTAAGTTGGAAAATATATGTTTTTTTATATTCTGACAACTATTCGAGGTACATAAATAGTAATTTATCAAATTCTTCCTTCATTACACGGGCAGTTCATCGGCAGGACATCAGATATTGACATATTCATCGTTTCAAAAAATGTTATTAAAATAAAGTATTTATTTGTAGCTTTATTTGTAATGAGAGTTAATTGTTTCGGATTATTTCTAATTTATTTATTTTAATTTTAAACTTTTCAATCTAGCCATTTTCAGAATTTTATTAATTTGATTTGATGCCACGTTTTTCTAGACCTTACACCAAAAATCTCGTACTGTTCATACATCTCAAAAAGATTTTTATTTAAATCATTTGATTTTTTTTACATACATACCATCACGACATATTCCTGTCGAGTAGGCAGAGAGGAGAGAGCGCCTGATATTCCTATCGCATTTCAATACTTCTACATCCAAACACCTTCTCATTCAAATCCAAAGATTTCCGACTTTTTACATTTCCTGCTTTCAAAATATCAGACACTTGATTCAGCCATATTCTTCCTCTACCACGCCTTCCGCTTATATTTATACCGTATATTTGTTTTGTTAGACTTTCTTGATTTATAATTGTGATGATAAAAAGTTAAAATAATTTCTATCCATCTATTATTAATTTTTGAACATGTATTATTATTTTACTGAAAAAATGAGTAAAGCGGCCCTTTGAATCGACCGCTCGCAAACTTGTGTAAATTATACAAAAATATACTCAGGCCCTGTGTCGACTGTATAAAGTTATCCTGCATCAGCTACAGTCTGTATAAGGATATTGTCTCCTTTCTCTGAATGTAAATGCGAGTAATTGCACATCTTAAGAGTTTTTTCTAACAAAATAAATGATAATGGAGGTGCAAGGAGAATTCTTGACATTATTCGCGAAACGTAGCAAAACATTTAAACGTTTATTGGCGAAATAAAATAACAATAAAATAGGAATGTAGCATTGGGATTCTTCAAACATTTTTTTCCACGTATCAATCAGTTCAGTGATGTCGAAAGGCGATAATTTTAGATCGTTTATTTCTCGGAATAAACGACAAGATCTTTCCATATATGTTTTATCATCGGCAGTTGAGATTATTTTCGGTACCTTATCCTCACACAGAACTATTGAGAGCATCCATACTCGCACACGGGATGACTTTATTCAATGAATTTTCGAAAATCTCTATTTTCCATAACTCGATGGATAATAATAATAAAAATAAAGAACAATTTATAAAGCGCCGTTTAGAGAGGAAATTCTCCTCAAACTCGGAATTCAAACCCACTATTATTGACATATTCAAAATATTACAAAATAACTACATATAAGTTGAGTGTAAGGATAGGAAGGTGGGGACTGCGGCCATTAGATTAGGTACTTCATATTTGGTATAAAAACCGCAGAAAACTTACCAAGGCAAAACAAACTACAAATAAATCTTTGTAGATCTTACGATGTGTGATATTAACAAATTCAGCTTTAAGTGTACTCGTTTGTGTGTAGTATTCATATATAATCATACATTTGATGAAATCTCGCTATAAATGCTTCCTAAAGCTGCATACGCCATCCACATTTCTAATGTTAAGAGGGAAACCATTCCACGCTACAGAACTAGCAACGGCAAAAGCTCTTATAATATTATCCCCACCCAATCGGATCGACTCGAAACAATCAATTTCTACAATGAAGACGAAATCGACTTTTAAGTAGTGCTCCTAGATATTATACAATGGAAACATTCCATCAAAACTTGACTAATGTGACAATGTTTGAAATCAATCACTTGAGCTAATGTGGACTTTTTAGGAGTGGATTAATATATTTATAATAAAATAAAATAACGTTTTGCGTGCTGTATTTATCGTCCAACTTTACTAAAAATCAGCGTGAATTACAGATGGAGTGTAATAAGAATGCATCCTTTGGGCACATCACACCTCAGGGATTACGCTTGATGCATAACTAACTAAGGACCAAATTTACGGCAGGAATAAAGATATAATCTCTGGTCATTTAAGTTTATTCACACAATCCAGTGAGGTAGGGAAACCTTTCGGAGAAGTGGGATCCACGGTCAATTCACAAGAAGAATATGACTGGCCAAATTATGTATATATTTTATTTTGATTTATTGGATGAAGGTAACTGTTACTGTTGAGTATGGTTTTTTGTTATTGATGACAATAACAACCCTTGACAGTTATACATTTATTTTTTATTTTAATGTTACTTTATTTCTTTTATATGATACCCTTCAACATGTCCGAATTGAATTGATATTAAAGAGAAGAAAATATTACCTTCGACCGCAGTCATTAAGCCAACGGGTTTACAACCACTGGACTAGACACGGAACTCGCTGTTCGCCATTAGACGTTTTGGTAACATTACCGTATATGAAGAGATAGAAGTATAAGTATTATTACCTAACGAACTATTTTACTTGACTAGGACCTTTTTTATTTCGTTTTTTTTATTACAATCGAGAATCGAACCCGCAACTCCCCGTGTGGAATTCAAACGTTTTACATATTAGACCATGGATAACGTCACTAAGTGTTACTGTTTTTATTTATAGATAGAAAATTATTCATGATTTCACTAAATATGGTAATCTAATATAAAAAAAATATGTATATTATTCAATTTATCTATATTAAGGTAGAGCATGTGTGTTTGTTTGTATTTGCAAAACTTATTAAATCTACAGGTTTCAAGTTTAAAACCAGAGGAATCAGTACGTAATTCGTCGTTTGTTTCATTGTACGTATTGATACTCGTATTACCACACGACGAAAAGTTTCAATAACCTCGTAGAAGAAATTTTAATCTCCTTCTTATCGTTTCAAAGACACTAAACTATTTCCGACCAAAATTTTGCCAATTGGAGAACACTGGGCGGTCTACGAATCAAGTCTTCTTCTGTAGAGGACACCAGCCTCCTCAGACACTGAAGTATGTGTAACAAAGATGGAACGAATTTTAATTATGGAATTTAACTATGTAATACACATATAACTGACTTGATATTATGTAATACATTACAACTGACTTGATATTCTTAAAGACGGAATAATTTGACCTTGTAATAATACATATTCAACTGACCTGATATTTAAAAAAACGGTATTTAACTATGTAATAATACATATTCAATAGACTTGATATTTTTAAAGACGGAATTTAACAATGTAATACACATTTCATTGACTTGATATTTTTAAAGACGGAATTTAACTATGTACTCGTAATACACATACAACTGACTTGACATTTTTAAAGACGGAATTGGACCATGTAATAATACATATTCAACTGACTTGATATTTTTAAAGACTGAATTTAACAATGTAATACACATTCGATTGACTTGATATTTTTAAAGACGGAATTAAAGTATGTAATACATATTCAACTGACTTGACATTTTTAAAGACGGAATTGGACCATGTAATAATAACATACATATTCAACTGACTTGATATTTTTAAAGACTGAATTTAACAATGTAATACACATTCGATTGACTTGATATTTTTAAAGACGGAATTAAAGTATGTAATACATATTCAACTGACTTGATATTTTACATACAGATTATTGAGATATGCTTATTCGATATTTCAAATAAATCAAAAGTGTTTTTTATGGGTTGGTTCCTTTTTGAATCTATACTAATGAAAACTTAACATTTTATTTTTCATTGAGTGTGAAGACACGTGCACGGTTCGGGTAGTTGTTGATGGTGGGTATGAAACGATGCCACGTGCCCATACAGCGGAAGAATTTCTAAGAATAACCCGACCGAGCTTCGACCCTGCACTGTACACAGGGCACACAGATGCGAGCGTCTGCAGCTGGAGTCCATTCATTAATTTGTATGGATCTCATATTTTCTTATTTCCATTATATTCAAGAAAATGTAGCATGATCCCTGTGACGTTTAAAATGTCATGTCTCAAAGGGATGGGGTAAAATCGTTTTTTTTTACAAATCGAATCGTTTTTCTATAAATCGAAAAATTGTTTTTCTCTAAACTGACGTTTTAATTCTTAATTTTCATTATACTGACTTTCTAATGTATTGTATGATTTGCATCTATCTTTAAATAGGTCAAGATCTATTATGAATTAATACTAATTACGAACATTTAATTTTATGTATAAAAAAATAGAAAATCCAATTATCATATACCCCATCCATAACCAATGTAGACTAACATAGTGACTTTTGACGAACGTCGCCAAATATCATTTGATTTTAACAAACTGACATATTTTTGCTAATTTGTAACAAGATGTATTAATTTGTCATTATTGTTAGTTTTATGTAATGTAATTACCTAAATAACTTGCTATTTATTGGAATCGAGGCTTACATTAAAGTTGATAAAATAATTAAAATTACTGAACATCGTTATAAGGTTGTATTGGGGTAAATTTGTGAAACGTCACAGGGACCATGCTACATTTTCTTTAGTATAGTGATACAGATTTTTGAAGTGTCTCTAGGCAATAACATCGTCTTCGGCTCCGTCAATCTAGCCTTAAGGTTTCGAGTCATTGAACTTAGCATGTCACTCGCTGTTTGTAGTGATTGTCGAAATATTACTGCACACGGAGAAGTAACAATAAACACATGGAGAAGTAAACGTCAGTGGCTGGTAGCGACAAACTCTTAACCAGATCAAACCCCGCGTAGAAAACAAGAATCTTACTATTTGGACCACAGAGATCGATAGCTGGATAAATAGTATAGGATCCATATATGACATCATATGGTACTGCGATGCGAAAGTCAAGTCAATTATTTATCAAAAAGGATTTCAATTCCTTCCATCTTTATCGGCACGAATACATTTTTTTCCGGATCAGTTTATATTTTTTTTTGTGGAAAACGATAAACTCGTTTATCAAATTTTTCTGCTTCAACATTCTGATAGTCCGAAATATGGCACCAGTTTAGAGTTACCAGCAACGTTCCCTCTAAGGTGTGCGCGTGTGCGGCCGCGCATCTGTTAAAAATTGTCCGCACACATGTTTCCATCTTCCGCATACATCTCAAAGAAAGGAACTTGTAACCATATTTTGTTTTGCGCAATTATATATTTTATTTGATATTTTATGATAGGTTCTCGGGTTACTTTCTTTGAGATGTATGCGGAATATTGAAACACCATATAGAGTCCACACGGCGTAAGGAAAGAATATCCTGGACTCCAACAGGAAGGCATATTATCGGGTAAGAAAATATATATTTTTATATATATAACCTATATATTTGAAAAATGTAATTTATGATTTCGTGTTACATTATATTGACTACTTAGTTTTACCTATGCATGAATATGCATATTTGCGCACTTTCCTCTTTTTTTTGCACATACAAGTTGATGCACACACAATGAAAAAAATAGGGGGAACGTTGGTTACCAGACGCAAAAATGAAAAAGAAGGGAAATATTTTCTGAAATCATTTAAAAAGGGTGAGATTGGAATATTAAACGAAATCTAAGATATATTTATTATTACAAATGAAAATATTAATATCAACGTCAAAAAAGTATAGTGCTTTACTACATATTTAGTCTCGGAACTGCGTGACATGACAATCTTAAAATAGTATTGTATTATGGCTTTCCCTGATTCCACATAAAGTTGTATTACGGCCTTCTCTGATTCCACATAAAGTTGTATTACGGCCTTCTCTGATTTCGCATAAAGTTGTATTACGGCCTTCTCTGATTCCACATAAAGTTGTATTACAGCCTTCTCTGGTTCCACTTAAAGTTGAGCCTAGGTATATATGAATGAGACTGAAGGAGGGTATAACGAGATTCAGTCTATTCCTGAGTGATTGTCGAGATAAAGAACAATGGAGGTCCAAGCAGCCAAACTCAAATGTATGGAATATGTTAAGGCGAAGGAAAAGAAAAATAATTTATGGAGTTTTATCGTTTCATTTAACGAGAGTTTTTAATTCATTTTAATGTAAAGGTATTTTTATTTGTGTAAAAGCTTTTTTAATTTGTAAATGAGATTAAAAATTATATGCCTGTTCATTGATATGTGTTATGATTAAAAATGAAGTATATTTTGTAATTTTCTTGTAATTTATTTTTATCAAACACTGTTTATTCCTCTTTTTTGTGACGGTATAACCCTACCGGTTTCAAGGCTTTCACCTCATCTTCAGGAGAGCGCAAACAAGACTGAACTCCCCTGAAGATGAAGTGAAAGCCTTGAAACCGGTTGGGTTATATCGTCACAAAAAAGTGGAATAAATAGTGTTTGATAAAAATAAATTACAATGTCTTTAAACCTCCACAACGTTAATGCCTTAACTACGAGTATAAACAACATGTTATTTTCTTCTTATTTTGCACGGCATACTGTCCTAGGCCCTCTGAGCCCTGGCCTGCTGTATGCTATAAGACACATGTATTTCTTTTTTACTGCAAATTATATGAATCTTATTGTGACATATGGTATTTATTTATTAACTTGCACTCAGAATTTTGACTGTATTTTATAAAAAAATGTTAATGGATAAATCAACCGTAAACAAATGTTTATATATTTTAGTCATTGATTTATTTCTTTGAACTCAAAATCTTTTTTTTTCGCAAAAAAATAATTGTAAAGCATCATCATGACCATTACACCATTTCCCCACTAAAGTAAGCAAATAAAACATATTTTTACTTTATTCCATTCCAACACACGTCTTTTACTTCTGCTACGTCCATGCACCTCGGTATGTATACTTTACTATTATAAAGGCATTTCAATCTTCTATCTTTTAGAATTTTGATTTATTTGGTCGTATCACGTTTTTATAAGTCTTTCTAAACTTGTCATACCTTCCATAAATTCCAAAAATAATGTGTACATTAAAAGTATCAGATATTCCTGGCACATTTTATCTGTTGAAGTATTTTGATCTCGTTGAACGTAAAAAAATTTAAAGAAAAGAAAAAGTGATAAAATAAAAATATATTTAGAATATTTGTGAGTAAAATTTGTAATATGAGGAATTCGAGGAATACAGTGGAACGGGACATATAAGGGAATATGCCCATATACAGTGGAACAGGATATATAAGGGAATATGCCCATATATAGTACAGCTCTTGTTCAATATAAAGGTAAAAAAGTGACAAATTGTCATTCGAATAGGCATCGTTTTCTTTTATTTCTCTCAGATAATAAAGGAAATTGAATCCAATACATAAAATTCTCGTTCACAATTCATTTCACGCCACTTTATTTTTTTATTTTGTAAGTCATTATGAGTTTCTTAAAACAGAGGCTGGGAAAACAAGTGTTGCAACTAAATGGAGCGTCATTTTGAGAAAAATATTTTGTGTAACGAACTTATATCAAAGTATAATTATTGTGAAATAGCTCTTCTGAAATCGTTGCCAATAATTTGCTTCGAGTTGGACCACAACAAAAATAGAAAATATTGTAAAAAAAATCGTTGTATATATATACTCGTAGTACAAACTGGCTGACTGGCTGACTGAAAAGGAGTCGAATGAAACCCAGACTGGAACCCTATAATAAATTTATACTAACCGGAATTGAACCCGCAACCCCCAAATAAGGGGTTTAATTAATTTAAGAGTATCCATTTAGAATTATTTGTTTTTTATTTTATTGGTTTTTCATATATTATGTACACATATGCTTTTTTGTAAAAGTTAATAAATTTCATTAAGATTTTTTATTTATTTTATTAGTCAAAACATATTGTAGGTAGTTTTGATTGAATAAATTATAAAAAAAACACTGATTTAATGTTTTCAAAAAAGTCACTTGTAACAGCTATATGAAATTTGATTTAACAGTGCTTTTCTAATCATTATAAATATTGAAAATTATCAAAATATTTGTTATAAATACGATACGAATTCGTCCACCTCAGAACAATATATCCCTGTGTGTAAAGATACTGTAATTTTGTTTTGTAATATTGTTGTTTAAGATCAATAAATAAAGTCAAGAAGTGAGCAATTTTTTGGAGATGTCGATATACTCGTACGTATGCATGTGAGGAAGATGTCGATATACTCGTACATATGCATGTGAGGAAGATGTCGATATACTCGTACATGTGCATGTGAGGAAGATGTCGATATACTCGTACATATTCATGTGAGGAGGATGTCGATATACTCGTACATATGCATGTGAGGAAGATGTCGATATACTCGTACATATGCATGTAAGAAAGATGTCGATATACTCGTACATATTCATGTGAGAAAGATGTCGATATACTCGTACATATGCATGTGAGGAAGATGTCGATATACTCGAACATATGCATGTGAGGAAGATGTCGATATAGTCGTACATGTGCATGTGAGGAAGATGTCGATATACTCGTTCATATGCATGTGAGGAAGATGTCGATATACTCGTACATATGCATGTGAAGAAGATGTCGATATACTCGTACATATCCATGTGAGGAAGATGTCGATATACTCGTACATATGCATGTGAGGAAGATGTCGATATACTCGTACATATGCATGTGAGGAAGATGTCGATATACTCGTACATATTCATATGAGGAAGTGACAAATGGGAATATAGTGTGTAATGAGAATACATGTTATAGCATCGTTTAGAGAGCGGAATCTCCTTGAGAAGTCGAACTTAATCGAACCCACTGTTATTGTCAGATAAAAATATTACAAAAGAAATACAATAAGTGAGGATAGAAATGTGGTGGCTGCGGCAATTAGATTACGGTTGTTAGTTCCCCTTTTTGAGCCTGATTATGATGAGGTTGGAAATGTGTATATAGTATGATAAGTGTGTGTAAAGATATGAATGCAGTGTGGGAATTTTTCAACTGTGTGGTGTAGTATTTAAATTCGTAATTAAGGAATGAGACCACTTCGTCACAGGCCTCGCTTAGTGAAGAGGTTCTCTTTATCGAAAAAATGAAGGGTTTTTTTAGCATTTTTGTGTACTTGTACTCTATGATCGCCTTTCCATTAAAATATATAAGTTTTAAATGGTGTTTTATAGATAATAAAAATAAAAAATAAATTTTTAAAACTTTTTTTTAGAAAATTCCTTTGATAATTATTAAAAATGAAAATAATAAAAAGTATACAACTTACCTTAGATACAGAAGCGCTCATACCAGCTTGGCAAGATCCCTGTCGATGGTAGCCCCAGTTCCCTAAAAATATTAATTTATTAGGTACTGGTTCATCATGAAATATATATTTTTTATTAATCTTGGTTTTGAAAACCCACAATTCGTTCGTACGGCAACTGAGCATAATATATATAGTTAAATTTTTACAAATTCATTTAATTTAATAATTATTACTTCATGTTTAGATGACATGTTTTCAAATCTTATTATAATCTAAACTTAACGACCTCCGTGGCCTAGTTGGTAAAGTGCTTGTCTCCCAAGCAGCTGGTGATTGAGGTTGTGGGTTGGATCCCGTTGGAATACTTGATTTTTTAAAAAGGATTTCAGTCTGGTTTTCGCGTAGGACCTCTTTAACATCTTTCTAGTTGATTGGAAGATATCGCCACATGGCAATAAGTCCGCCAGGTTGTACCATATACAACGAAAGTGTAATACAAAACAATAATACAATATAATTTACAAAATAAAGATCTATTCTTAGAGATGATATATCTACAAACTTTTTTGTCCAAGCACACAACTTTCGCCTCCTCCACATTAATATATTTCATCATGTACAATATTCTATTATTCATAATTCTCACTTAACCTTCTTTCAAAATCTGATTCATTTGATCTAGCCACGTTTTCCTCGGTCTACCTCTCACTTTTTATGACATATACATACAAGAGCCGTAAGAATGGCCAGGGACAGTATCCCCCAAGCAAGCAGACCTCCAGGACGACCTCCTAAAACATGGAAAGACAGCTGGCAGTCGACGTTGCAAGAGGCAAACAATGATGCAGGACCATAACAGGCCAACAGGCCTAAAATAAAATGAAGAAGAAGACATACAATAAATTACAATAAGCTATTACCACATAGCAATACGCCCGACAGGTTATACTATATACAATGAAAGTGTAATACAACACAATAAATATATAATTTATTTATGTTTTTAAATTAATTTCTCATCTCTCAATATTATGAATTGTTTTGAAATTAACTGTTGATAAATTTGTCAAATCTAATGGAATTATTTTTTTGTATTCTTTATTAACAATTCTTAATATTTTTTTTCATTACTGTTAATACGCTTTTTTTATTATACGAATTGGGTAAAGCTGTAATGCTGTAATGTACAAATTATTGTTTTAATCAATTAAATGGAGTCCATATATAATCGAACCTGAAACCCCCGGATGGAATTCAAGCGCTTTGCTAAATAACCCACACAGGCTACCAACATACGAAACGTTACGAACATACGAAAAATAAGCCGTAACTTCCATCAACTTCTTTATAGGAGGGTGAAATAACACGAGAAGGTTGGAAGGAAGGGAATGCTAATGAATATATATACAATGTGTAATTCTCTTTCCTCCTTAATGGCAAAATGCATTCATTGCAGCGGTGTTGAAGGCTATAATATATAAGTACGATGCAAGAGTTATATTTTTAAAACAATTTTCTTTGGTCTGAAATATAAAAATACGTAAGCAATAAATATTTCACATGGAAATAATGTTGATATTTTATGACTAAAGCAGTTGAAAATATTGTTAGCGTGTTTTTCGGAACCTAGCTGTCTTTTTTCATACAGTCCTTCCAATATACGACCTCCGTGGTCTAATGGTATGCCACCTGTCTTCCGACCCAGGGGTTGGACATTCAATTCCTATTTTTTTTTTTAAAAGATTTCAATCTGGTTTTCACGTAAGACCTCTGTAACATTTTTCTGGATTAACAAGTTCGTTTTGGAATTTTTGATGATATTCACTTTTTTCTTAGCATTCATACCATCACGCTGTCTTACTATCGAGGCAGACGGAAAAGAGAGCACCAGACTTTCCAATCGCGACACACCTCTTTCGCGTCTTCTACACACGTACACTTTCTCATGCAGCTCCAACAATCTCTCTGACTTGAAATATTTCCTTCTTTCAAAGTACCATACACTTGAATCCACTATACTTTCCTAGATCTTCCTCTTCCGACCACACATTTCTCTCACATTTGCATTGTATATTTGTTTTGTTAATCTTTCTCCATTCATTCAATGAAGTTAGATTAATATTAATTAAAATATAATTAGTAAAATTTGAACCAAAATGAAAAAAAAAGACATTAAAACAATTACAAATCACAACAAAAATAAATGTAAGAATGATAATTGAATATCAGCAAGGAATAATCAATACTTTGAGATAAAGAATGCTTTTAAAGTCTTAATAACTATAGCTGCCGGTGAAGCATATTTGATTGTATCGGGAAGGCCATTCCAAAGTTTTGTCAAACGCATAACAAAATATCTCAGATGATCATTCAGGGGCTCATCAACGTAATAGGCAACCTCCGTGACCTAGTTGATAAGACGTTTCATTCCCGATACTACCCGAAAAAATAAAACAATGCCAGTCTAGTAACAATACTTGTGTATGCTAAACGTTTGCGAGTAATATTGTCTGTTCACAAGGGGTAGTATTATTAACACGTGCGATGATGAACTGCACATTTCGTGCCACTCGACTAATTCTAAGATTCTTAATTCAAAAGCTCTATTAATGGGATAGAAGACATTGATATCTCCCGGAGACGCCCTTCAATTTGCAGCATCGCCATTTCAGATATGTTTAAGGGTACAATATGAATTTATTTTTCCTTGTTTGAAAAATACCATTCGCTTGATTCGGCCAAACTTTCTTTGGTCTTCCTCATCTATGTTTTCTACTCACATTGGCACATTATATTTGTTTTCTTAGTATTTCTTCATTCATTCGTTCTACATTACCAAACCTTCTCAGGGTGCTCTTCTTAATCTTACTCAACACATCAACCTTAAGTTCGCATTCATCTCTAATCACTTCATTCCATATTTTATTATATATGTCCTCCCACATATTCTTCTCAGTGCAAGCATTTCTACACTATTTATTCGATTATTTTCAGTGTTTTTTCACGTTCACATTCCACTCTCATACACCAAAGTCAATATTAAAATACTGTAGTAGACTATCATCCTACCAAATGTTAATAAAGACTGACTGTTATAAAATTGTTGGTCTTGTTCTAAAATCTAATACATTTAACTTAAAAGTAATTTATGTTACTTACTTGTTCGACAGGGAGCATACTCGAAGATTTCAGAGAACTCATTCTTGGAGACGAAGCAGGTACCCACAGGGTCCCGGCGGCCGGCCCTCAGCCCGAAGGACACATAGCGGGGGGCGCAGGCCTGGAACAAGAGACATAACCAAATTAATCATCTATGATACTTAACATATGTTATGTATGATGTAACCATAAGGAAGCTTGAATTATTCAATGTTAGAAAAATATTCCGGGGAACGTCATTTGTTAGTTAATTTATTTAATAAATATTTTAATTAAATTATTTTCAAAAAATATGAAAAAAACTACATGAAAGTTTTAATGGACGTTATTATAAAAATGAGCCAATTTAAATTTTACCTGTTTTAAGATGATAGAAAATAAAAAGTAAAGCAAAACAAGCAATAAAGTGATTAGGGATGCGTGTGAATTGAAGGCTTTGAAGATATGTTGAATATATGTTGAAGTATATGGAAATTGAAGACATGTTGAGTATATGTTGAAGTATATGGAAATTGAAGACATGTTGAGTGTATGTTGAAGTATATGGAAATTGAAGATATGTTGAGTATATGTTGAAGTACATGGAAATTGAAGACATGTTGAGTATAACATATGTTGAAGTATATGGAAATTGGAGATATGTTGAGTATATGTTGAAGAATATGAAAATTGAAGATATGTTGAAGTATGTGGTAATTGAAGATATGTTGAGTAACATGGAGAAGAACACTGAGAGATGTTTTGGATGAAGGAAGAAAAACTAACAAAACAAATATGTACTCTTATATTGCAAACGTGAGTAGGAGACGTGGTAGAAGATACTAAGAAAGTATGGTTGGATCAAATGAATGATGTTTTGTAAAAAAGGAAATAGAAAAACAGATTTATCGAAAGAGTTGTATGAAAAGGTGTATGGATATTTTTTATTATTATTACACATGACAAAAATATACATAATTTGCGAAAAAACAACTGGTAATTTAATTTGGACATACAATTTTAATGGATCTGGATTTGTTGCCTTTCATTTGTCGTATCCCCAGTAAACTAGGCTTTTGCCTGTATCTCACTGAGGATATTTAGCATGAAAAAATAAATCGACACTTCTTTCCGATTTTTGATTACACAAAAACAAAACCCCGTTGCACGTTCTCATCAACCTGACAAACAGTGACACTCAATTACAACTGGAAACATCGTGCGGAATCAAACTCTTCACACAGCATCACTCCAGAAAGACCAAAAATGTTCATCCCATAATATACCGCACACAATCATAAAAATAAAAACAGAAATATAAATATAAAACAACAAAAAGAAATCCACACTCAAGAGCCCACACAAATATGTTCCACACGTCATTCATCCTGAAAGCCTCAAAAGTACTCAAAATCCTGCCGCAATAACAACCACGCTCCGATCGACTGTCTAAATGGTTTTCCTCCCTTTACCTTTATTGAATTCAGCACGCCATTGTATGTCATGGGAGCCAAATAAGTATATTGCCTTTGGGCAAAAGAGGTTTTAACTCTAGGGATGGTGAACATTTCATTAGTTGCCATGCGTGTCATGTGTCTCTACTGAGTTTGCATCTTCCCTTCCTCTTGATGGTAGTGCCAGATAATGGATTTGAGATGCAAATTGGCTATGTGAAGAGGTGAAGGATGTTTGTCGAGATAAGAAAGTCTGGCGGTTTGTGCTTTCTGCATATCCCGACATAGAAACGGCGTGATAGTATGTATGTACAAGTACCCGGTGGTAAATAATACACATCGTTTGTAGAGGGTCGTCTCTGTCATTCATACACGTGTTCCGTCGCGATTTGTCAGTCGTTACCGGACCGGACTGTTAGCGCATCGTGCGACAGAGACGACGCTCTACAAATGATGTGTATTACTTACCGTCGGGTACTGTATGTATGATCGTGCGACAGAGACGACGCTCTACAAACGATGTGTATTACTTACCGTCGGGTACTGTAATTTAAATTTATCTATTATAATTTATTTACATGGCGTTTAGTTAGAAACACTTGTTAGCGTGGGTTCTATTGGGATATACCAATCGGTTCAAAAGTTTTCAATCTGAATAAATTAGAGTGTGTATGGACTGATATCACGGCGGCCATGCCCATTGCATGGTTAAGCGATGTTACAGTAAAAATTATATGACAGCTCTAACCTCAGTAGTATGTCAACTAGAGCCAATACAAGACGTGTTGTTTTGTTATATTCTGAAATGTTAAACATTGAGTATCGCGCAGTTATTAATTTTCTTTCGAATGAAGAAACGTTAAGGTGCTGTCTCTTGTATAGAAGATTCTCTGTAGACAACATCTAAACGTTGTATAATTTCTACCGGGCTTTCCCTTCTTTTGAGTGTCTGTCATACACGGTATACCTTGTTCAGGTCGGTAATTTTTATATCTTAATGTAGATGATAATCTTTCGAGAACGCACTCGTGATAAAATATTTACTTCAAATATATGAAATGTATACAGGTGATTCGTATATAAATCTCATAGACCGTATTTATAACTTTCGATTTGTTATTCTAATCTGAAAAACTTACTCAACAAATTCTTCCAAGACACTTTGACCTTAACACATTTACAACTTTTGGTTTTCATCATTCACGAGAGGAACGGAAAAATATACAAAAAAGCTCTCAACATTCAACAGAGCCGACCTGCAGCACGGCGTAGCGTTATACGAGCTTCTGTTTCTTGCAATGGTTAACCCATCGACTTCCGAATTGTTGTCACGTTTTTTTTTAATCGAACGTAGTTCTAACACTTGAAATCGTAGTTCACTCACAATACACGTTTTTTTCTCGTAAATAATACAATATTTGAATGATATTCTTTTTTATTTATAGTTAAGACAATAATATTGTGTAGGTTTCAAGACATTGTAATTTGTTTTATCAAACGTTGTTTATTCCACTTTTTGTAAAATATATTTTGAGAGACTACCTATTTTTAAGTTTAAACTTTTTATATATTTTTGCTTTCCAAACGCTGTTTATTCCAAAAATTGGAATAAACAGCGTTTTATAAAAAAATTACAACTTGAATTGTTCTAAAGTTTCTTATATTTTAGGTCTCAGCAAGTTGACTATTGATGAATGATAACACAGTTTACAGGGAAGATTCCAACACTCCACTTTCGTTGCATACAGTACAACCTGGCGAGCTTATTGTCATGGATCAATCTCTTCCAACCAATCAGAACGATGTTAAAAGAGGCCTTAAGTGAAAACCAGACTGGAATCCTTTTTTCAAATCTGATTTGAACCCGCAACCTTCAAGTTGGGAGACAGACGTTTTACCAACTAGGCCACGGATGTCGTCTTTTATAACTACTTCATAAATTACACTGTTGAAGTATAACTTTTAACGGCAATAAAATAACAATTTACATAGCGCCGTTTAAAGAGCAAACTCTCTTCAAGTGCCTTTCTAACTCGGGATACGAACCCATAGTTATTGACAAATTACAAAAAACCTTATAGATTGTAGCGTTGATAAATAACAAAACATATTTACGTACGCAAATACATCCATACAAATACGTCATTATTTATCGGGGTAGTTAGATAGGATAGAGCGCCAGACCTGTCTACCTCGACACTCATCTATTAATTATCTCTACTACTTCCATATACGTTATTTTCCACTCCTACGATTTCTCTAACTTGCCTTCGTTTCTTTCATTCAAAATATTATTCACTTGATCCAATCATATTTACCTTGATCTTCCTCTACCATGTCTTCTACTCACATTTGCACTATATATTTGTGGTGTTAGTATTTCTTTATTCATTCGTTTTACATGTCAAAACCATTTCCGAGTGCTTTCATTCATCTATCTCAACACATCAGCTTTCAGTTCACATTCATCTCCGTCACTTAATTCACCCCTAATCACTTCATAATTACGTATATACTAGTATAAAGGTACAAGAAATAACTAACCTACAAAATACTTTTCTTTCAATTATTTGAAATACCGAATAATCATACTTCAATCCAGTATGTTCAAGAATATCTAACTATAGTTCAGAAATTCTAGGATGAGTCCTGTGACAGCTCACAAATTTGCCCCAATACAACCTTATGTAATGTATTTACCTAAATAACTTAGCTATTTATTAGAATTGAGGCTTATATTAAAGTTGATAAAATAATTAAAATTACTGAACGTCGTTACAAGGTTGTATTGGGGCAAATTTGTGAGCAGTCACAGGACTCATCCTAGAATTTCCAAACTATAGTTAAATGGTAATTTCGGTATTTCGAAATAATTTATTTGATTCAACCAAATGTCATAAAATTATATTTTCAGTAGTTCCTTAACCAATCGTCACTTGTTATCAGATATCAAAGCACGGATCTATGGTTTTACACAAAATGATTACGTATTAGGAAAATCACAATTACATGAATCCATTCAATTTTCATATTGATTGCCCATTTTATGAACATCAAATTATCGCTCAACTTTGTCCTAAATTATCATAAAAGTTTGTTAAAAATATATGAATATGAAAAAAATGCGAACTTTATTTTAAAAACTCTGAAAATAATAATTAACGTTTTAATTTTCACCGCAGAAAATTGGATGCAAATGGGTTAAGGATAAAAATGCACACAATGCAGAGTAAATACAGGGCAGGCATCTTGCAGGGTTAATTGCCCGGCAGTTGAGAAGTGCCTCACTAATTATTCCACTTAACAGAGCATTGTTCTTTGAGGTTTCCCCGAATTCACATGACACATTGACGAGGACAGAGCTAATTCAAATGTCTTAACTCCTTTAAAAAAATTGTAATGCGTTTTCAAACAATTTCTTTCAACTGAAAATTTTCTTTTCTCATATTTTGTCCATGATTTGGCGACCTTCGTGGCCTTGTTGGTAAGACGTCTGTCTTCCTATTCAGAATTTGTCGATTAGTTCATTCGTTGGATCATATTTTTTTAATTTATTTAATTAACGACACAGCAATGTCTTTATATACAAATGAACATGTGACAGGTTATACAAGTACTTAAAATTATTGACAAATAATACAAAACTTTATCTTAAACTAACATGAAGATACAAAAAGCAGTAGTAATAATAAATTACAGTCATTGTTTTAAAATTATTTAATAATTATATGTATATTTAAGTTCAATATATGTATGATATGTGTACCACAAAATATTACCAAACTTCACCAAGCAGACTTACGTAATTGTCGAAGACTTATTTTATAAACGTAAAGAACTCAGATTTGTTTTTAGTGGAATAACGCTTATAAGGAACAAAAATGATTGAGGATTTTTTGAGAATTTTATGGATAGATCTTGAGATATAGAAAACACATGGGCTCAATTGTAGAACGAGATGCAAGTTGCTTTGCAGAATCGAAACCTTCTACATGTTGATGCAGGGCTGCTCAACTCCAGAGGCAAAGTATTGTCCTTAATGTTTTATCTGGTCGGTTGGAAGAGATTGACACATGGTAATAATTTCACAAGGTTGTATACAAAGAAAGTGTTATACAATGATTTGCTCGGGTGCTGCTGTAGCTGTCAGACATGATTTGTTTAATATTATAATTGTGGATTCGAGTTCTTAATTAGAATTTAAAAAAAAGCGCAGTATAAATCCAATTCTGACAAAAAAAAATGTTCTAAGAAATATTTGTGGTATTATAGTGTGTGAAAGAATACGGAATGAAGACATCAGAAATGAGAACATGGATAAAATGGATGTTCTAAGTACGATGCAAAAGGGAACATACGTATGGTTTGGACATGTGGAGAGAATGAATAATGAAAGAACGATTTAACAAGTATACCGATGAAAACGTGGCAGGATCAAGTGAACCAGGTATTATGTTAAAACAAGGCAAAATGATAAATATTAATAATATAATATTGTGCATAACAAGATCTATAAATGTGGTGGAGTCGAAAGGTGTGTTCTCTCTGCCTACCTCGAAGGGACACGGCGTGATGATATATACTATATGTATGTAAAAAAGTAATAACGTATACACGATTAATTGAAAAAATAACAGTCAAAAGTGTTAACAATAAATATATTAACACTAGTACATAAAAATAAAGCCTTCTTTTTATTTTAATTGAATCACCTTGTTTTAACATGGTGTCTTTATGGTGCATAAAAAATGTGACAATAACCATAAAAAGCGCATATCAATATGTCATCCCCATACTCCTAAATCTTGTCAGGATAGGGAAGGGGTGGCGAGAAACGGCAGTTAAGGAGTTAATGGCGGGACAAGACACGGAGTTAATGTGAAGTACCTTTTGTGTAAGGGTTGAAAGAAACATGGCCACATCTGGTGACAACGTGTTTCGCATACTAGACAACGCAGGGGTAGTCAACCCACTGGTAAAATGAGTGTGGGTTATAGAACTATTTGTTTTATTGATAGGGATTCATTTTCAAAAGAGTTTCAATAGTTGAAATATTATTATAGATATGTTTAATACAAGGTACAGTTATTCACGAAAAACAGCATACTTACGAAATTGATTGATTTTAAGGGATATTTAATTGATTTTTAAAACAAGAAAAAAAAACTCCTTTAAGTATGTAAAAATACACTGTAATAATCCTTATATCCTCTAGAAATGATGCAATATTTAAAAGTATTTCGTATATTGTCCTCAGTAAGACACAGGTCTAGTTTATTGGGGACACGACAAATGAAAGGCAACAAACTCCGATCCATAAAAATTGTGTGTGCACATGTTGGTTTTACACAAATTATGTATTTATAAATTTTTTTTTCATACAAAAATAAGAATCATGTTTCAAAAAGCTTTAATTTCATTGGCTATTATATAAAAATACGTAAAATATTATTTTGGTGGTGACCGTGCATAAAATAAATAAATATACCATAAAATGGATAGCATTGTAATTTATTTTTATCAAACACTGTTTATTGCACTTTTTTGTAACGGTATAACCCTACCGGTTTCAAGGCTTTCATCTCATCTTCAAGGGAGCACAAACAAGGCTAAATTATGTTCAAACTGGTACCGATATACACGCTTCAACGGTTGGGGGCTGAGGGGTAAGGGAGGTATGGGACGATTTCGATCAAGAGCGGAGAGATTTTTGGGATATAACTGTTCACCAGATGTTCGGATCGATGTACTGACTAGAAATTTCTAGGGCCTCTAATCTGTCCAATTTATTTCCTCTCTAATCTGTCCAATTTAAATGAATAGCACTTTTGTTGTTTCATGGCAATCTTTTTCAACTAACCAAAAAAAAATATGTCAATGAGATCTTAAGTGAAACCCCTTAAAAATAGAAATCTGGATTTAAACGGGAATGAAACCTATAACCGCCTAGTTGCAAGACAGATGTCTTACCCACTGTGTCACGGAAGTCGTGTCCTAGTTGGTAAAATATATAATATAACATACATATTACTCAGAAAATTGCATTCGAGTTTTTTATTCTGTCGAGCAGGATTAGCCTTTAAATATTTTTTTATATATACGAGTTTATTTGAGGTATACTTACTTCACAAATTTAAAATCAGAAAAAAAATTGGCAAGTCAATCATATACAAGAAATCGATTGTTTGTGCATATAATTTAAATATGAAATATATATTTGAAATTTTCGAATATCAATAAAATTGTCCGGCTAAATATAAAATTTAAAAAATCATATTTCATACACATTTTAAATTACCACTTAACATCTAGTAACTAAAAAATGCAAAGAATGGAAGAACTTGTTGATACATGAATAATTTAAGACATTAATTAGGAAATGTTCAAAGTCTAAGAAATTCAAGGAGTTCAATGAAAAGGTGTATTGAAGGAAGAGGCAAAAAGAGAAAATATTTTTTCCATGATAAAAAATCTGGCGCTCCGTTCTCGCTGCTTACCCCGACAGGGAAACGACGTGGTGGTATTTATGTATACATAATACATTAAAACTAATTTAAAATTGGTCACAAATCTGAATAGTACAAAATGTTAAAAAATAACGAAATATGGAATGCGTCCCCTGGGTGTCCTTTGCGAGGATCAGAAATATTGCCCTGCGTGGCTAATCGGCCGGGATCAAAGGAACCGCGCTCGTGCATCCTACTTCTGTCGACATACAGCATCCAACATCAGTAAACAACGTCGGACCCGAATGATGGAGTCTCTTGTCAAGGGTTGAACTCGAAATTTTTCGATAACTGTTTTGGACAACAGATTAATGCGATGTTCAAATTATCGGTTTAGCGATATGAATATCAGGTGTATTAGATGATGGTCGAGTTTTTTTCCGTTGCGAGTCCTGCTGCGTGGAATTGTCTGCCTGTTAGTGCTAAAGGTATGGGGGGCGTGAGCAGCTTTAGGAACCACTTAAAGATAACCCTTTTTGAGAATTCTTATACAAATTTATGATTGTATATGAACATTACATTACATCTAAAGCCGAATGTGTTACTATCGCACATCGGAAGATCTACAAAGGTTTCTTTATAGTTCGTGTTCGCTTGGTAAGTTTTCTGTGATTTTTTAAAACCAAATATGTTTTTCTAAACATAAGCTTATGCGGTAAACACCTAATCTAATGGCCGCAGCCATTAGCTTCTTATCTGTACACTCAACTTATGTATGTTTATATTTTATAATATTTTTAATCTATCAATAATACTTGCACCGGATTCGAGTTCCAAGTTGACGTGCCTTTGAGGAGAGTTTGCTCTCTAAACGGCGCTATGTAAATAGCCCTTTTATTATTATTAAGATCTGAATTTTAACATGAAAGTTTTTACCTACCAATTTTATTATCGCAAAGGTTTTGAGATGTGAATGTACAGGTGAACCCTCAAGATTCCTTGGACGCTTTCTTGTTAACTATAGAAGAGGGTATATAGATGTAGAGAGGGAAATGATGAGTGTCGAGATAGGAAAGTCTAGCATTCCGTCCTCTCTGCGTTCCCCAATATGGAAATAGGTTGATTGTCTATATGTATAGATACATTCACCTTGTTACATTAATTTCAATATTTATTAAAGTATAATTCTCTATGTTATCAATAATAAATCGAATTAAAGATTATATATAAAAAATTTAAACTTTCTAAGATTACACCAATCAATCTACCTTGACGAGAGACTCGAAACGTTAATTTGATAAGCAAAACATGTTATTTTTAACTTGTCGGCAAGACAGAAAAAGACGCGTCAATGAAAATAAAAAAGCTGAAAGCAAATGCAAAGGGAGTATTTATAGACAGGAAGGTAGAAGCGGCGGTGTTAGGTGTAGAGAATAGAGACGAGGGCGCGGTTGCAAAGGACGGGACGTGGCGATCTGTCATCTCACGGGGACATCTGGCGGAAGCTGGTACAACTTCACTCACGTCCCTAAACACGAAATTTATTTACCACTAATTGTTTTGACAGTCTTGAATATAAAATAAAAATATTTATATTATTATATTTTTTTTAACTTACCATCGTTTCATTGTAAACATTTTTAATCAACAGGCATACTGTTTATTTAATTTTTATTTCATACTACTGTGTGTGTTGAGAAAGATGAAGAACGACATTCTAAGATGGTTTGGGCATGTAGAACGAATGAATATAGAAATACTTACAAAACAAAAATATAGTGTAAATGTAAGTATAAAGCGTGGTAGAGGAAGATCAAGGAAAGTATGGTTGGATGATGAAAATGATATTTTGAAAGGAGGAAACGTATAAAGTCAGCGAAATCGTAGAATCGAGAAGTTTGTTCAAGAGGCAAAAAATGTGCGTTAAGATAGGAAAGTCTGGTATTCTGTCGTCTTTGCTTGGGCCAACGGATAATGGCGTGATGGTATATACTTGTATGTATGATATGTATACCATACCACTGTTATGGCTGAGCGACTGGTTATTTCAAACGTGCTGAATGTATATTATTATAAAAAAATGCTTATTGTTTCGGCCTTTCTTTGCCGAAATTGCTTAAGCGAAGTGTTAACGTCTTTTTGAGGGTAGAACTAAATAAGTTCTTCTCTTGGTACTTTACGTTTATTTATTACCACAAAAGTATAATGCGACATATATTCGTACAAAAAATATATGTACAGTGCATGGCGGCATGTTTTTTTTAAGAATATATATGACTGATGTCATAGGTATCCTTATATCCCTGAATAATAGACGGAAAAAAATGTCTGCGTCATTCGAGGGTCAAAAAATGTCTGCGTCACACCGCGGGGTTCGAACCGACGACCTTTCGCACGAAAGTCCAATGCGTTACCGCGCGGCTATGCACCTCATACCGAGCAGGATACTGAATACACGAAACATAAATCATTGATATTACATATTTGCGTACATAGATACCATCAATCCATGCCCCTTTTAGGGTAATTCGAGAAGACAGGTCTCCTTTCTACCCATGCACACATTCTCGTTTCGTTTACACGATTTTTGCTAGCATGTATGTATTATATGTCCTTGGAATCGCCCTCTGAGATGCAAGTATTCGTTTTCTTCATATTTCACACCCATAAAAGAGTGGGTTTGATATATGGCTAAAAATAATGCAAATTAGTTCTGGTCTGCAAACACTTAACTTCATTTTATTAACACAAATGTTTAAAGCTCTTTTTATGACCGTGGCGGCCTAAAATACTACAAGAGGCGAATCAACTCTCAGAACATGGTGAAACATGATCAAATAGCACAACTGGCGAGGAACTTGTGATGTTACTAAACATACGTATATATACATAATGTATATCATCACACTGTTTCTCTTCTAAGGTAGGCAGAGATGACAAGGCGTCAGATCTCGATAAACATAGTACACCCCTTCCATATCCATACACCTTTTCTAACATCTACTATGATTTCTCTTACTCATTCTTTAAAAATATCAAATATGTTAAACTGTCTTCCTCAACCACGCCTTCTACTGAAATTCCATCATTCTTTCAAGTAACTAAACCATCTCAAAGTGCTCTTCTTCATCTTACTCAGCCTTGCTGAAAACTCTGAAAAGTTTGGTTAAGAATTAAGCTTCGAATACTCGGTTTCAAACCGATATGATTGTTAGAAAAATTCGCGTCCCTAAGGCAATGTTGCTTAATTTGGCATGTAACCACTAATAATTTATTTTACTCTTTCTAAAAATTCGCGTTTCAAACCGATATGATTGTTAGAAAAATTCGGGTCCCTAAGGCAATGTTGCTTAATTTGGCATGTAACCACTAATAATTTATTTTACTCTTTCTAAAAATTCGCGTTTCAAACCGACATGATTGTTAGAAAAATTCGGGTCCCTAAGGCAATGTTGCTTAATTTGGCATGTAACCACTAATAATTTATTTTACTCTTTCTAAAAATTCGCGTTTCAAACCGATATGATTGTTAGAAAAATTCGGGTCCCTAAGGCAATGTTGCTTAATTTGGCATGTAACCACTAATAATTGATTTTACTATTTCTAAATTCCGTCGTATTGTATAGTACTCGTATTATACATTCGTTGTAATTTGTTTTATCAAACACTGTTTATTCCACTTTTTTGTAACAGTATAACCCTAACGGTTTCAAGGCTTTCACCTCATCATCAGAGAGCACAAACAAGACTGATGATGAGGTGAAAGCCTTGAAACCAGTAGGGTTATACCGTTACAAAAAATGGAATAAACAGTGTTTGATAAAACAAATTACAATGTCTTTAAACCTCCACAATGTTAATGCCTTAACTATTAATAATATATTACACTTTCGTTGTATATAGTGCAACCTGCCGAGCTTATTGCCATGTCGCAATATCTTCCAACCAATCAGAAAGGTTGTAAAGAGGCCTTTAGTGAAAACCAGACTGGAAACCTTTTAAAAAATCAAGGGTTCCAATGGGAATTGGACCCGCAACCTTCTGGTTGGGAGACAAACGTCTTACCAGCTAGGCCACGAAGGTCGTTCCGTTATTTATTTCATTCCGTCGTATTTATTATTTCATTTCATCCTTCTTTGGTTTTTATATCGAAGCCGAAATAATACTACTCAGTTCCTGCTGGGAATGCTCGGGTATAACTCCTTGAGCGTAAGAAGATATCTGCGTCTCCTGGTATAACAAACGTTGCCAAACTCGTTCGAAGAGTTGTGAGCTGTCCAGCATTACTACAAAGATTAGTGTTAAATGTTCATAACAATTACACTAGACTGCGCCGGCAAGAACTGTTCTCAATAACATACGCAAGAACGGGTATTCCAGCCGCTATGTCTGTTGGAAGGGCCTTAACTCTTCTGAACGGGACTGCTTTGGATATTGACATATTTCATATCACATTACCAAAAGCAAAAGTAAATTTAATTCTAAGATTGAGTGCGTTAGAAAGCACTCATCAACGTACTTAAGTGACTTTGAATATACCATATGTGTATGTTTGTGTGTATATATGGTATGTATGCATATACGAGTATATCATTTTTTATTTTATACACAATTTTTTTTATTCTATATAATTTTTCTTTATTTTTAATGTTAATATTTCTTGTATTTTTCAAAGTAATGGGGCTAAGCCAGTTTTAGGAAAATAAATAAATAAATTGACCTTTTCACGCATCAAATATTAATTGTTTGGAACCTCCTGCTTTATAATTCACGAAAAGTCTTCAACCAACAACGTATTATGAGCTGATAGTTAATAGACTTGTTAAGGAGTAGAGCAGGAAGCTGAGGAAACTGGAGTCAAGGCCAATGGAATATTTTTAATGGGTTAAGTGCTCAAATTAAAATCAACGATAACACTCGACTTGAACTTAGTCATAAGGAAATATATTCCGTATAATTTATTAAGTGAACCTATTGAATTTTACACAAATATACGAGTATATCATATACCATCACGCCATATCCCTTTTGGGGTAGGCAGACAGAGCATATCACAGAGAGCCACACTTACTGTTTGGTTTATTGAATAATAGGGTCTCACTTTCTAATTCCACGAACATATTTTTCTATTAAATTTGTGTACTATTTTGTCGCTGATACTACTTTGTCGCTATTGTGTCGCCGAAACTCTAAAAGAAAGCGATAGACGTAGAATAGATGCATTTGAAATGTGATGCTGGAGAAAGATGTTTAGGAACGTGTGATCCTTAAAGGAGAGATGATGAGGATGATTGTTGATAAATAAAACTTGTTGAGATCGCAATATGCAAAGAGGAATTTTATTGACAGATGTCGGTATTTATAATGTTTTTGAACGTGTGCGGGAACGCGCGCGTGATATATCGCTGTCTCGTCTTTGCGCTTACAATACGTTTATTGTCGCGCGTAGGTATTGTTTTGTTTTGAGAGACAGTGCGAAAGATGTGTTGTTTTCTCTTTTACTCGTGGAGTTCGCTCTCGGTTGGTAGCGAGTTGAATGACCGACGCGTGGACTTTAGCATTGTTTGTCTCACATTGTTAAGGTCGTCTCCTGTGCAAAGGTCGTCTCGTGGGTTCAGTGACTGCGCATATGGTTGCCATAGATGTTTTAAATTCTATAGACAGCAAGGCGAATTAAAGCCTCCATTCTCGAAGAACTGAGAATCACCGAAATATTGTAGACAATATACCTTCGATGAGTCCTACGATTCTTTGGGCACATTGCTCGTGGCCAAGGAGACGGCTTGGAGATGTTTGTGATTACTGGAGGCGTGGAACGATGACGCACAAGAGGAAGAATCCCAATGCGTCGAACTGACCAAGTGAGAGACGCAACTGCACAACCCTTAGCAACTGCCCTTCGAGTCGCGGAGTGCAGGGATGGATGGAGAGGAGTCGTCAGAGGCTATCATGAGAGTCACGATGCTCAGTCATGAGCTACACGACAGCTACATGGCTATAAAATTTTTGAAGCATCCAGATATTGCAAAAGACTTTTGATTATTGATGCATAGTTGAAACAAGTGAATTATATTTTAAAAGAAGGAAATGCAGAAAGTCGGAGAAATCGTAAAATTGTATGGATGTGGAAGAGGCTAGGTATATGTGTCATGATAGGAAAGTTTATCGCTCTACCTTGACAGGTAAATGACGAGATGGTTTATACGTATTATGTACTTTTAATTATTTTTTAATATTAATTTCGCATAAAATATTCAGCGTCTTTCGTAAGATTTGGAAGATTATTTTTAAAGTATGTTGAGATAATATAATTTTAACTTATTTAATTCAAATGACTTAAGTAAGGGTACAATAACTTATTATTCATCACGAAATTTTCTTTTATGTTATGTTAATAGAAACTCGAAATTCAAAACAAAAATATAATTTTCAAACAATTTGATGTTGCACTTTGCATGTTGCATCTTTCAACACAATTTCGGTGATGCACATTCTTCAAAATTAGCTCAGATGACTCGTCAGGCTTTGACCTGGTGATGCAGTGAGGAGCAAAAAAAAACGCTGTTCGGATGAGATCAGCGTTCAGCTATTGGAGTTATGTGATGTGTGCAGCCGCAGAGATCCGTGAAGCGGACTGACCGTGAATAATCGGAGCGCCTGCAGAGCGTCTGTCTACTAATAGACGCGTGCATCATTAGTATCATGAGCCACAATCGCTGCCAATATTGTGTTTACTTTCCTAGAACCAGACCTTTAAATTGAACTGAAACCCAAAGCAATACGTTTCTGTTCCATGTTCACAAAAAAAAAATCAAATACCACATATCATCTAAAGGTCTTCTTCATTGTGCGCTCAATGATGATCGTCTTAGTCTTCTGCTATATCTCAAACTTGGCGCATCACCTGTCTTCATTCCTGCCGATCATGGGTCCTGTTAACGCTTTTAATTGATCTGTCTATCTCATATAACACCTTCCTCCTGCTCGACTTCCCTCAACTGTCTCTATGATCACCAGCTTCTCCAGACTTTTATTATTCTTTCTAGCAACATGTTCAAAGTACATTAGGTTCTGCATATTCTTGGAAGTTGTTCGATAATATCCAGTTGATGCATTATAGAAACGTTGGTACGCCTTGTGGACCATGGGATACAGAGCATCCACCCCTGACATCACACCTCGAAGGCATCTATCATGTTTCTTTCCCATCATCCATGTTTCCAGTATATACGATGCTATGGAAAGTACTAGAAATTTAACCAGATGAATTAAGATTTTTCTGAGTATGTGTATAATAAACTGGTTAGTCCTGAAGTAACGATGTTCAATAAAGACATCGAAGTTTTAATCTATCGTAACAGTTTTAATAGATTAAACAAGCACACAGTTTTGATAGATTAAACGTCAAGTTCCGATGATAATTAAATCAAAGTTCCATGATGGGTTTCGTTATATTCTGAAAAGTTAAAAATTTCAAATTACAGGGTTAAGTTTCTTTCAAAAGAAGGAACAAACCCGACAGATCTTAAATGATGTCAACATCTAAAAGTCGTTCAATTTCGGCCGGGCTTTCCCTTATTTTGTAAGAGACTTGTTAACCATGCGATATTAATATTTTGACAATTTAGAATATAACTACACATCAAGTCTTCTAGCTCTAGTTGACATGTTACTGAGGGCAATATCGCCTGACAATGCGTCGGGCGAGGTGTCTGTTGACTCACACTCGAACTTTTCAAGCCGAAAACTTTTGGACCTTAATGGTATACCTCTATATTACATAAAGGAACGGCGACATACAAGTAATTTATTTGTTGTTTTTAGGTGCATTCGTTGTTCAATGTAAATTTATTTTTCATTGAGATTTCTCTTTGCATCTGTTTTAATGTTATGCTGATATTATATTACAAAACAGCGCTATAGAAGTCACATATTAGTTGATTTTCTAAGTTTATTTAAATAAGATACATAAGTATGGTGAGCTGTTCATCACAGAAAACAAAATGTCAAAGTTTAAAACCAAATTATTATTTTTTTTACAAAGTATAGATTTCCTTTCAGGAATTTTCAATTCATTGGTCATCGTTTACTGTCAATGCTGTCAGGCTCTGGAACCATTTACAGGCTGATGAAAAACTCTTCCCTTCGATGCCTTGTTTCCAACAGTGACTTAAAAAATATCACACCTGTCTTCAATGATGGAATCTCTGTCTCCATAACTTCTATTTTTTTATGTCTTTGGTGATGTTTGCAAATATAATATTTTGTTTAGCTGTTTTCTTTTTGGAAATAAAGTTGTAAACTTTCACCCAGCAATCAGAACGAATCGGCATAGCTCTTGCTTGATTGGTCGGAAGAGACAGCCGTATGGCAATACACTCACTATTTGTATATTTTAAAATAAAGTATCTTAATAAATGTATCACCTATTTGTCTGACTTCACTATTATTACAATAAATGATCTTGTGAGAAACAAAATATTTGAGATTTTCATACGCGAAGTTAATCCCGAGAAGCGATACTGTGGTACAGTGTTGGAGACTGGGATTGGGCAGGGTGCCAGGAAGACGGTGATGCAGAGTTATACCGGACCTGGTGAGTCAGGGTGCGAAATTAGATTGGAGGAAGACACCACCTGATTGCAGATCTTGAGTAACCGCGGAGCCGGCTCTCGCTGTTTAACGATTAACTTGAAAGTGGTGAATGATCAACCTATTTTGTTGATTAAATGACAGTTGTCCTAATGGTACGCGGAAAATAATTCATTTGAAAATGATGAGAGTGCAACGTGTACGTGTAAAATGATTGAAGTATACGGGGGAAATTTGTAAGCTATGAGTTTTTGTGGTTTGTTTATGTATGACAGAAGAAGAAAAATACTGAGGTGTTTAAATAGTCAAAAAGAGCACGCAAATGTGATTTGGACACGTGGAACGAATGGTTAACGAAAGATTGATTGATTAATTAAATCTACAGTACGAACATGAGTTAAGGTTAGGTTAGGTTAGGTGAAGGTTAGGTTAGGTTAGGTGAAGGTTAGGTTAGGTTAGGTGAAGGTTAGGTTAGGTTAGGTTAGTCTAGAACTTGAGTAGAAGTCATAACAGGGAAATATTTAGCACACTATATTTCGATCAAGTGATTGAAAATTTGAAAGAAGGAAAGCAAAGGAGTGCATTAAATCAAAATATATATGTGAGAAGATACATGTGGTAGGAAAGTTTGTCGGACTTTAATATCTGTCTATCTCAATAGGAAAATTGCGTAATATACTCGTATGTTATATGCCCATGTGTTTTCTATATCTCAAGGCTATCCATAAAATTCGCGAAAAATCCAATTCTTCTTGTTCTATGTAAGCGTTGTTCCACTAAAACTATAGTGGTGGATCCTCAGTGTCAATCCTCGATTTGAGATCTTCTTTTGATCTACCCACGTAGACGATTAAGAGATCTCCATATGGTCCATGATAGGTGGTGTCCCATCAGCAAGTACTTCGATGACCGAATCCATGTACACAGGTTTTCAGTTTTAGCCGTCTAATCATCAATAAAGGTGGCCATAAAATTTCTATAGGACCTCAGTATTACATTCCGATAGTAAGAGCGTTCATATTTTAAAACACACATTAAAGCGTACCAAATAATTTCATATAATAATATTTACATAATATCGCTGTTTACACTAAAATGATTATGTAAACATCAGTAGTGTTGACTTGGTTGAATTTGGCTCAGCAGTGTTAACATTTCATTGTTTTCTTATTTAGCAAATGTGGTATAATCAGGTCATGACAATTATTTAAATTTTTACATAATTATCGCGAACAACACGCGAATTGCGAAATATCAATTTGATTTTAATATGCACTTAATGCAGACTACGGAAAAGTTATGAAAGATATCGAACCGCGTGTGGCGATAGCAAACAAAGTCAATGGGAGCCTTAAAAATATGAAACTTCATAAAATAATTAGACAAAATCAATCAAGTATTTCGTAATCTTTTTAATAGATAACTCATCATATATTAAATTCAACATACATCTTATATTACACTTTCGTTTTGTACGGTACAATCTAATGAGCATATTGCAATGTATCAAACTTTTCCAACCAACTAGAAAGATGCTAAAAAAACCGTCAGTGAAAATGCATACTGGAATCCTTTTCACTTTCAATTTGAATTCCAATGGGAATTGATCCAGAAGCCCTCCGAATTAAATGACAGGTGTTTTACAACTTAAGGTTGCGGCACAGAAACGTCATAATCTTTCAGTGGCCTGTCCTCATTTACCCATCAGTCAACAGCAGTCACTGGTTAACAGTTCTTTCTCCCGCGTGAAATGGATGGCATGAGTGTCTTCAGCAATCTGGTTTCATCCCAAAAATGGTTCGGACTGGTGCATGGGGTTTTCTGCAGAAATCTGCAAGTTCCGCATTCTCAGCAGTAGTTCTGTACGTGAGGTGATTCCATGCAGTGAGCTTTACGAGGCCCAAGCTCAAAATACCGTTTTATATGACGACAATTTACAGCAGGCCCGGCCTGGAAAATTGCAGTACTGGGTGCAAAGTTTGGGCGTAGGGCCTTCTTAGTTACATACCTACATTCATGTAAGGGTGAAAAACAGGTCAAGTATCACTCAGACATTTTCACCCATGAAAGACCTTTTTAGAATGTACTAATTTATTTCACAGAAATATTGTCACGAATATCGGATGTATGCTAGATTGACCATAAATATGTTGTTTATAGTTAAGGCATTAACGTTGTAGCGGTTTAAATACATTGTAATTTATTTTTATCAAACACTGTTTATTCCACTTTTTTGTGACGGTATAGCCCTACCGGTTTCAAGGCTTTCACCTCATCTTCAGGGGAGCGCAAAAACAAGACTAAATGCTGTTCGAACATAAAGTCAGCTTTTTACGCTAATTTTAATCTCCGGAAACTCTTATTTAATGGGAAAGGTAAAAATGGAATACTTCGCAACAGTGGTGTGTATAAACTTTTATGTGCTGACTGTGATAATTTCTATATAGGAAAGACCTTTTGAAAAGAGATTTCGTGAACACAAATCCACCTTAACAAATCCTCTAATTTATTCTGAAATGGCTAATCATTGTCACCGTGAAAACCATACTTTTTCTATCGATGATACCAAATTCTTACATATCAGTAGTAACGGAAATAAATTGGACAGATTAGAGGCCCTAGAAATTTCTAAGTCAGTACACCGATCCGAACATCTGTTGAACAGTTATTTCCCAAAAATCTCTCCGCTCTTGGCCGAAATTGTCCCATGCCTCCCTCACCCCTCAGCCCCCAACCGTCGAAGCGTGTATATCGGTACCAGTTCGAACAGCATTTAGTCTTGTTTGCGCTCCCCTGAAGTTGAGGTGAAAGCCTTGAAACCGGTAGGGTTATACCGCCACAAAAAAGTGGAATAAACAGTGTTTGATAAAAATAAATTACAATGACCATAAATATTTTTATCAAACGGGCTCCATGACATTCCGGGTGTATCACAAATAAAAATTTAATGATATCTAAAAATGTATTAAGAACATATCAAAATATACAAATAAGCCACCTATCAAAATATACAAATAAGCCACCTATCAAAATATACAAATAAGCGCCCTATCAAAATATACAAATAAGCGCCATGCTGTCTTTACACTCAACTTGTTGTTTTTTTTCGTAATTCATTTTATTTATTTATTTAACACTTTTATTGCAATACAATCATTAGATTATCAGTCATTAATTGTCTTTTTATTATTATTAATAACAAATATTAGAGGCCACTTATTTGAAGCAGGCTGAGACTGAATAAAATGCCTTAACTCCATGTGTTGAGCGCGGGACCTCGCTAAGTGCGGGGTTAGGTGCGACTGCACCTTTTGCACTTGCATGAAGTCGGCCCTGATTTACTGTCTCAGTGTACAGATTGTCACTGGGTAAAACGGTAAAAGGTAAACAAACAAACGGGGACATAATAAAGAAGACAAAGAATAATATTTGTTACAATTCACTGCGGAGAATTGACTGCTCTATTTAATATTTTTGGTAAAGCAATATAAGTGATCTAATTATTAACAAAATTACTGCCACTTAAGATAGCTACGATAATCGCCCACGTTAAAGGAGAAGAAATATGAATATACAAAGTAATATACAAGGAAAATTTAAAAAATGTTTTAATTAAAATTTATACAAAATTGGGAACTGTACCCGCCCCAAAATGACTTAGATCTGGATGAGTCAAGACTTGGGTGCAAAATTGTTATAATGATGAGACATGAATTTATTAAATTTAAAAACTGACGACACTTATGATATCATTTTTTAGTTCAAAATTGAATATGCAATTCTATGTACTGTGCATTATTCACTATTAACACATCGTGTTACTCGTATTAAAATCAAACCGTTTTTTACAACATAAGTTCAAACTATTAGACATTTGTTTTTCATTAAAAAATTCAAAAATTTTTGATGAAACGCGACAAAATCATTTTTTTGACCACACTTTCAGAAACGACAAAAATTTAGATATTCCTCCGTAATATATTTACGCATTGAATGAAAAAATAATATTAATAATATAATAATAAGCACTTATCGGCCACATCAGAGATATTTTGTGAAGATCGGGAATAAATTCACCAATACAATCAAACGTGTGCCAGTGTGGGACGTAGGTATATTCATTCTAAAAAACCTCTATGGGTGAGGAAGCGACGCTATTCACGTCTCTCTTTCATTCTACTTCGGTATATGGGAACGCAAAAAAATAGAATCTCAGTTCGCTCGCTTCAGTAGCTTTAGGGCATTCATTTGAGGTGGTCGCTTCACCCGTTTTGTGAACGTCGGCCGATGTTTTTTTCATGTTTTCAGCAATAAAATTTCAATTATTATCAATTTTGACTTCATATTTAATCAATTTAAGCGAATGGCTATGAATATTTTTATTTTTCCGATTTTAAATCGCTCATTTTTACATGTGTATTGAATACACAGCAACGGAACGCGGGGATTTTTTTTTAGCACAGGAAGGGAAAGGTTAAACTATAGTTGAAATAAAGCTTCTCTGTACATATTTGGGCATGTATTGATGTTAATTGGAATATGATAAATATTCAGTTCAGAGTTGAGTCAGATCGACATTATACATAGTAAGATGTGCTGACCGCCTACTTAGTTTATTTCAGCAGCTTCACAGTTCCCAGAACCGTCAGTAGATATATAACATACCATATAGGCATATCGTGTGGGTTAAGCTGACATATGTTACATGTACTCGTCTGTAGTCGATATTGTCGCTAGTCGCATACCACTATCACCGCATTGATTTTATTGTCCACCTTGAAGCGCTGTTGTTTTTGCCTTCTTTGGTAACTGTAGCGAACCAATTGACGTTCATCACAATCACGGTGATTGTCCATTAAAGATGGGTGACACATATCTGAGTATTATTCAAGAACTGTGATGACTACCATAATCTATTTCGAAAGTTATGATTTGTGGATCTCCGGGTGTAAAACGTGTTTCGGACATATTTGCTAAGAGCTGTTTTATATGTGGTTTCTGGTTATTTATTTATTCTGGCTTACAAACGCATATTAATAAAAGACAAACACCATATTATTGAGACAGTACAATGTCTGATGAGGGTTTCAGTAAAAATAAAGGTGACCGACGGGACTAAGGTGTTTTCTCTTTTTCTTAAAAATATTATATTTTAAGAATAAAAAACTAAATCACACCTCAAAATTAAAAAAAGAAATATGTTCTCAAACATAAAAATGATAACAGCATTTCCCTATTGGGGCGGGCCGAGAAGTTATATCACCAAACTTTCATATTACCACAAAGTTGGTTCATCTCCTACACATCAATATGTTTTATTTATTTTTATTTAATTATGTATTTATTTATTACACATGACAAGAAATATACATAATTTGTGAAAAAACAACAGGTAATTTAATTAAGACATACATTATTTTAATGGTTCTGGGGTTGTCTCCTTTCATTTGTCGTATACCCAGTAAACTAGGCTTTTGCCTGTATCTCACTGAGGATATTTAGCATGAAAAAATAAATCGATACTTCTTTCCGATTTTTGATTACACAAAAATAAAACCCCGTTGCACGTTCTCATCAACCTGACAAACAGTGACACTCAATTACAACTGGAAACATCGTGCGGAACCAAACTCTTCACACATCATCACTCCAGAAAGACCAAACTTGTTCATCCCATAATATACCGCACATAATCATAAGAATAAAAACAAAAACAAAAGTAAAACCAAAAATGAACCCAAAATGAAACAAAAATAAAACCAAAAATGTTCATCCCATAATATACCGTTAATCCCATAATATGTTACTATACCATTTTACATACTACATGTACACGCCATTGTATTACTTAAATAATATTTATAAGCAAACTGTAAAGTTCGATATATACACAGTGAATATTCAAAAGCAACATGTACACCCCTTGTATAACCTAGTGAGTATTCAGAAATAACATGTATACCCCGTTGTAAAACTTAGTGAATATTCAAAAGCAACATGTACACTCCGTTGTATAACCTTGTGAATATTCAGAAGCAACATGTACACACCATTGATTTAGAAATTAGCGAGTTGTTTACATTACAGTATGCCATTTTCTAGTTATTGCGATAAAATTGCATACTATATATTTTGAACTCATTATCATATCTAATGAATTACTTGTATACAATACAACTTTGGTGACTTTATTGCCATTTGGCAATCTCTCCAACCAGAAAGGTATTGAACAAACCTGAATTGAACCCCTCAGAAATAAGAAACAAAAGACAGGAAACCTTCTTTTTAAAGAATGGGCAATAACGAGATTCGAACCCGCAATCCGTTGGTTGCAAGATAAAACAGTATTTTAATCAACTAGCCACGGAGTTCGTAACAGACGTCGTATTAACCAAGTAAAGGAGATATAGCCTCCTTTAGAATATTCATCAGTTTATTTTATTCCTGGCCAACTCGTCAGTTTCCAAAAAAATGGGGTAAAGCAAGAATATGTTATGTCACCCTGGTTGTTTTATAATTAAATATATTCATGTGTGAAGGAACTACAGAGGTCAAAGGAGAGCATAAAAATATCGATTGCATAATGTAATGTAAATATTTAAAAATGTAATAACCCCGCGAAAAAGGTAAAGCCAGGGAGGAAGAGTGCAAGAAGACGTCCTGTTTGCCAGGTGTCAGTTTCCATTTGTACCTCTAGGTAGCGGAGTCGAAGCTTTTAGCCTGGGAGGGGCAGATTGACCCACTTTCGTTCCACTTTGTATTTTATCTTGGCTAAGTACAAACATATTGAATTGAGCAGATTGCACAAAAGGAAACATAGTTTTTATTTTGTTTTATTGAATAGTTTATTTTAACACGCCATTACCCTACCAGGGTAGGCAGAGATCGCCATAATTTGTATTTTATTGACTTACACTTTTGTTGTATACATTACAGCCTGACGGGCTTATTGCCATATGACGAGCTATTCCAACCCACCAGAAAGATATAAAAGAGGCCTTGAGTGAAAACAAGACAAAAAACTTTCCCATCTTAACATACATCCTTCACCCTCTTCTACATTCATACAACTCCTACGATTTGTCTGACTTTTCATATTTTATATATCATTAACTTTATCCAACTATGTTTTTAATGAACTTCGTTTCTTATAATTCACTCGATCCAATAATGTTTTTTAAATTATAACATTTAAATCGTTACTGATTTCTTTTTAAAAAAAATGGGTGACAATTTGGGAGACAAGCGTCTTATCAACTAAGCCACGGAGTATTTTCCCATCTCGACATTCATCTTTCACGCTCTTTTCCCATCTCGACATTCATCTTTCACCCTCTTTTCCCATCTCGACATTCATCTTTCACCCTCTTTTACATCCATACCTTCTCATACAATTCCTACGATTTTTCTGATTTTTTTAATATTTCTTTCTTTCAAAATATTTTCACTTTATCCAACTATACTTTTTTGTCTTGAATAAATTCAGATATGCCGACGAACATCTTAAGAAAGACATTCGACCAACATTCTGTCGACCATCAAACGAAAGACGTCTTTCTTCCAGCCCAGTGACAGGTTCGACCCCGTTCGTATCCACATTTTTTTTAAACGAGTTTCAGTCTGGTTATGACATAAGGCCTCTTTGATACATTTCTTGTTGGCTGGAAGAAATTGTCGCATGACAATAAACTCGCCCAGTTGTACTGTATACAAGGAGAGATCAATACAAAAGTACAAAGAACGAACGGAAAATAACAGTATAGCAAGAGAAAAATCAGGGAAACTAGTTTGATTTTTTTGTATTTTTTTTGTTTCTCAATAAATTATAAAGTGCCATAAAATATATAATTCATGAGTTAGTATACAGATTCCGAATATAGCTGCCTTTGAGTAACAGGTACAATGCTAATAAAAACTTCTTCCCGAAATAGGTAATCAAATAGCAATCCTGTGAGCCGCACCAAACCTGGGCTTGGTAAATTATTGGACCGGTGCCGAAGACAAAAGGGCTGCGTCTTTGTAGCAGTTCTAATCTGTCAAGACACCAAGACATAGTAATATGCAGGGCCCTTCTTTGCCTAAAGGACCTAAATGAAGTCTTAGGGCGCGGTTTTGGATAAACAGTCCACATATCAGGTAGGGTAAAATAGACTATACCAATCATAATTTTGTCTCTACACTACCACTGTCACAGATCTTCTTAAAGAACCTTGATTTTTTTATATGTCCAGTGTATTAAATTTTTAATTTTTTAGTTCTTTCACCTGACTCATCTTTATAAGTTTCTTTTAGTCGTGACCTCAATGTTGAGGAACGTAACCTACACTGGAACTGCTGCTGCACATTCTTTTCCAGTCTTACAGTCTTAATCATATCCAAAAAATAACAATATTTTTTATAAAATGAAATCCATCCTATTTTAGGGCGATTTGTTCCAATAGTAAAAGAAAAGAAATTAAATTAAAATATAAAATGATTATGTATGAACAACGCTCAAGATGAGCAATCTGAGATGATTTGGGCTAGTAGAACGAATGAATGAAGAAAGACTAACAAAACAAACATACAGTGAGAATGTTAGTAGAAGGCATGGTAGAGGAATACCAAGGAATGTACGATAGGACTAAGTAAATAATATTTTGGTAGAAGGCCATGTTAAATATCAGAGAAATCGTAGAAGCTGTAAGAGGAGTTGTATCGATGTAGATAAGGCGAAATATGTGTTTTACGATAGGAAAGTCCGGCGATTTGTCCTCTCTGCTTACTCAAATAGGGAAATCGCGGGATGGTATGTGAGCGTGAAATTGATGATCAATGAAATTAAACTTTACAATCTACAATATGAGTTTGTATACTGTATAGCATGACAAGTGTCCTGTTGTATACTGTATACTAGTGTATAGCATGACAAGTGTCCTGTTGTATTACTTGTATATGGTACACTGTCTAATTTTTCAACTTTTCATACTTGAAGTTGTTAACCCAATGTCATTTTCTATTTACAAATATTTTAACTTCCCTATTTAAGATGGCCATACAACTCATATACAGCCTTAGCCACCCAGACGATTGTTTTCCAGACCAATCGGTCACACACCTTCTCCCTAGATTTTCACCCTTCTACGACCCTGCTTTACGATATGTGATCTACCAAATGATCTTCTTTCTATTATTGAGCAAGGAGGTCCAAACAAGGATCCAAAGGGAACCAGAGCAACACTTCCCAAACTACTTAGCTGTAAGACCATCTCTCGGAATGCTAAATTCAGAATATACAAATCGATCATCTTAGCCGTACTAACATACGCATGGGACATGACTCTCGAAGATCAAGAAAAGTTACTAAACTTCGATAACCAAATACTACGAAAGATACTTTACCTAAAACAGGCTGCATGAGAATGGAAACTGAAATCTGAAACATCCACTAATTCATTACCAGCGATATAAGCTCGCATTGGATAGCCCATGAAAGCAGATCTCAGAACGGTTCTGGCATTTTCGAAATATAAAACGGCTCTGGCGACATGAAGCATGTTTCAGATTGCATGGACTATCCACTGTTTATCACGCAGCCTGTCGACCAAGAAGTCCATTTGTAAACAATGCCCTGTTGGGAATGTCCCTCGACAGTTCGGGCGAGGAAATTTAGTGCTGCCATCAACAAGAAACCTCTGCCTCCTTCTCAGGCCGAGACCTGTCTGCCCTGTCCTCAATCTGAACTCGATTTTGACATTTCGATTATTTATTGATCTATTCAAACTGCATTCGATTTCTGACATAATATGTTATTGAGCGATCGATTCAGAATACATATCAAAGGGTAACCTGTTTGGTATAAAACGACGAAATAATATCGATTGTGTATTTGACGAAGAATTCGTTTCGTGAATTGAATTTTTTTTTTGTTGTTATTAAAATATTTTCTGGGGCATCAGTGCTACAGGATACATAAGTCTGAAACGTTTTCAATATATTCATAGATTTCGAAAGTGAAACCTTCATATCAGGGGAGCACAAACAATATTGATGATAAGGTGAAACCCTTGAATCCGGTAGGGTTAAACCGTTATATAAAATGGAATAAACAATGTTTGACTAAACAAATTACAATGTCTTTAAATCTCCAGAGTTAATGCCTTAACTATAAAAAATATACTTTTCACCGCGTGATTTGGTGATGCCGAAACGTCAGCATTATAAGCCAAATAGTACTCGTAGTTACGTAGCGTGGCGCGAAGCGTGCAGTGTGTCCATTGCGATAGTATGGGGTGCGTTGGTTCGCTAGGATGTCACCTAGCTCGCAGGGTAGCTCTAAGCACCAAGCGAGGCTCCTACCTGTATGGCCGAGGCCTTATCCAACTGATACGAAGAACCGCGAAAGCCTCAAAGCATATTTTTATGTACTTTCGTTCTGTTCTATTCAACAAAAAATGTTGTATTATTTTTTTCATTTTGTTACTTTAATATTCGTCATAATGGTTGTTTTGTTACAATTACGTTGTATGCATTACAATCTGGCGGGATTATTGCTATATGGCAATATCTTCCATCCAACCAGAAAGGTGTTCAAGAAGCTTTAAGTGAAAACTAGACTGGATTTCTGACTGGAATCTTCTGAATCTAGATTCTAACGGAAATTAAACTCACAATCCCTGGGTTGGGAGACAGACGTCTTACCAACTACGCCACGGCGGTCGTTAAGATTTCACCTGCATACCACTAATGCCGATTATATAAACACCACAAAGGACAGAAAGCCATGTTATTTATGCATGAGTATAATGCAGGTTCAAGGATGGCACTCAGAAATGCAACAATATATGGAATATTGCACAATACAAGTGCATGCATATTATGCATTTTCATGGTTAGAAGTGGTCTCAAAGATGGAATATTTCATAAGAATTCTTTATCTCCGGCCATTGTCTCACGTTCCTGCGCGATGCTCGTCCACGGTCCAGACCGTGGAATCTCACTTTTCCTTTTGTTTCAGATCAAAAGGATGATATTCTAACCAACATGTTGTTTTCAGACTCAGACAGCAATCAAAATTAATATTGAAGACATACAAAATATTCCTGATATAGAAAAAAACATTAAAATCGTAATAGTTTTTAACAGAGAAAACCGTATTGCGTTATTTGAAAATGAACCTTTTTAATGCATTCATTTTTATATAAAGGGTCATTCGAATTGAGCATTTTTTTTTATTCTTGAATAAAACACAGATGGCGTCGCGAGCTTGCCTGGGTATTGTGACATTTGAAAAGTGTAATATATGATATTTATAAAAATGGAATTGTATACAAGACAACAACGCGTTCAAATTGTTGAATTATTTTATCCATTGTAATCTCTGGAAACGGTGGTGTTAATTGACCACCAAGATTATATGATCAGACACCGTTGGACTATTTTCTCTGGGGTTACGTGAAAAGCCAGGCCTATAAGAATGACCCTCAATCAATTCCTGAGCTGAAGGACGAAACTATTCGCGTTATTGGTGAGTTAGAACCGCAACTACGCCAAAATGTCATCAAACAAAAGAGTGGACATCTATGGAGCTGCAAGGGGTGGACATTTGGCGGATATTGTTTTTTTGTGTTTAAATGTCATACATTATACTTCAATGAGCCATAAAAAGTTTTTTTGAAATCAAAGAAAATTGTGTGTTTTATTCAAGAATAAAAAAAAAGAGAATAAAAAAAACCACTCAATTTGAAAGACTTTTTACCTCTCGACATATCCGAATTGATAATACAGACATATTATAAAAAGCGTGGCTGGAAGACAACACTATTCTCGGTTCCAGTAATGGAACCTTCATGTAAATAATAACTGGGGTAGGAAAGGTCACAGTTTGCCATTACGTGTGTTGGAAATATTACCGCATGTGGACAAGCAACAACACTTGCACACGTCAAACATTTTTGACAAGTAAATATCAAGAGTTTGATGATAAAAAAACTTACAAGTAAAGTTTGCTAATAAAATATGAGGATTTTTTAGTGAATGGCAGTCTTTGTTTTCAATGACATTTACTTTGCGTTAAGGTTAAGAACGTGTTGAGTGTGTACGTTCATTACGGGTTGTTTTTGAAGGTGTTGGAAAAACAAACTGCGAGCGAAGGTAACAATATTGTCACAAATCTCTGTCAAACGAACTCTTTTGTATTTTATCGGGAATTAAATTCATTATTTAAAATAATTTGCGACTACCTTTGTTGTCGATGCCTCTTTTTAAGTGTTGAAAACGAAATGATAAATCGATAACCCACTAGGGTTCCCGATGGCTACAGTGTGTGCGCAGTGAACACCTGTTAAAAACAACAACGAAGGCGGCAGAGCAAATTGAAGTTACTGATATCGGCAGATCGAACCTGCAAAATACGGCACGGGGCGCAGGGTCAGCCTGAGAGGTCACCATTTCCTTTGGAGCCCTATCCAGTAGCGTCTGGTGTCTTTAGAAATCGTTGGTTGAATACTCTAATTCTGTTCTTGGGGAGTAAAGAACGGCATGCCTTCACGACTTCATAACCATCCATAACATATATTATATGGTTTAGATTTACTACTACTGCAATATGCAATATACGAACGATATAGAGAAGTTGGGAATCTGTTATTTGGGTAGTATTTTCTCAGATGATGGAAGAGTTAAGAGATATATCGAAAGGCATGTAGCGATGGAAACTAAAATCAATGGGATTTTCGCGGAATGTCCTTGAAGGACGATGTCCTGATGTGCTGATGATTTTGATTGTTTGGTATTGAAATATAATACGTCAATTAGCAATGCGGAAAGAGAGAGTGAATGAATCAATGAATAATAAATAATAATTAATGATGCTTTATTTATCGGTAAGTGGGTATTTATACATTTCAGAATGGGCGCGGGAGTGCGCCCGCAATATATTTTTATCTCGCTTCTGTGCGTGTAGAAATGGTCGATTGAAATATTGCAGACATCGCAAATAATATTGTGGGTAGACAATTTGTTGGCGAAAACGGCGAGACAGCGTGATGCGTTCTCTTTCTACTGTGGAATGTATCGTAAATAGTATTTGTGGGTAAACAATTTCAATGTTTTGGTATGCGACCTTTGGACATATCCAAAGGTCGTTTCGTCGGTCGTTGACCGTGTGTGTTGACAATATTCAACGACGACCGTGGTTCCTACATGGTACTAAAACATGTATACTCGAACCGGACAGTATAAAAATCTACTAAAATGATAGTCTACAACAGTATTTTAGAAACAACTTTAGATGAATGGGATTGAAACGTGGACGAGGTAAAAATGTAGAATAGATGCTGTAGAAATGCATGCACTGAGAAAAATACATAGTGGGGCAAACTACGTGCCCTAGTTGGTATACTTGACTTCCGACTCGTTGCGGGTTCGATCCCCGCTTGAACTCAGTTTAAAAAAAAGGATTTACAGTCTGGTGTTCACTAAAAGCCTCATGAATAAATTTCTGGTTGGAGAAGATTGCTAATGGTAATAATCCTATAAGGTTGTACTATATATAAAGAAAATTATACATGATTCTTTCGGGCGCTGCTATAGCTGCCAGACGTGATTTGTTTAAAATTAGTGGGTTCGAGCCCCAAGTTATTGCGCTCATGATGAGAGTTTGCTCTCTAAACGACGCTATATAAAGTTAACCATTGAATTTAATTGAATTGAATTATGACAGAATACGGAATTAACATAAGTGATCAGATATGAATGTGAATTCAAAGCCGATGTTTTAAGCAAGATGGAGGAGAGCACTCTGATATGGTTTAGACATGTAGAATGAATGAATGAAGAAATATTAACAATACAATTATGTAGTAAAATTTGAGTGGAAGACGTAGTAGAGGAAGAACAAGGAAAGTACGGTCGAATCAATTGAATGATATTTTGAGAGAAGGAAATCTAGAAAGTTGAAATTGTAAGGTTTGTATGAGAAGGTGTATGGATAGGGAAGTATCGAAGGATATGTGTTGAGATAAGAAAGTCTGGCGCTTTGTCCTCTCTGCTCGCCCTCATAGGAAAATGCAGTGATGGTTTGTATGTAAATAGATTTACTACTACTTTAATAATGATCGTGCGTAGTTCATCTATAGTTCTATAAAAATCGACATTTGTGCCAAATACTCGTATATGATCCCTTTTTCTCCAAAAGTGCAACATTTTGAAGGCAATAAATTGAACCTAGATAAACAACATTACATGCTAAATCAACAAGCAGTACTAAATCACCAAGAAACAAATATACTCAAATTCATTCGCGTATTAAACATACTTTATCGTTGAAACTTTCATTAAAAGGAGTGTTAAAATTTATAGGTTATTTTAATGACTTATTAATTTATGTGTTAAGCTTTTTGTTCTCATTTTGTAAATAGATTCCACCACCATAAAATGTAAAGTATACATTAAAAAAAATTATTCCGTTTATTATATATTTTTTTATTACAGATAATCAACCCAAACTAGGATAATTTGCGCCACCAAATTAAAGTCATTATGCAAGGAATTAATTTTAAATTAATCAGTATGAATTTAAAGCGATTTTTTATTTACTCTCATGAATTTATACAAAATATTACACAGTGTCGTATATCTCTCAGACACACATTTATTTTCTTATAATTGCATGACATAACATACATTTGGTTTCTAAAGTGTCGTTTAGTGATTGAATTATTTCTAAAGACACCTACTAGTATCTACGTTACATGTATTTATTTGACACTTCATTAGAAGAATATAATCTGGAGAGTTTATTACATAATCTATTTCAACCAATCAGAAAGCTATTGATAAAGAAAGTTACATGGTCATAAAATAAAAAAGTGAAATGAAAAAAAGGGAGGCACGGAGAAGAAGACAGCAAAATCGGGAATGAAACACGATAACATCGCTGAATATAAATTAATTATTTATTGATGACAGAAACATCGTGACGCGAATTTAACATTGTATGGAAATCAGAATCTCACTGCATACATTGAAGCAATAGTTCGATTTCTGTTGATACGCAGATCCGCAGGCTGAATGCCTGAAGAGATCCTCGGGAAATGAGGTAGAAACATGTGTAGCGGAGATTATTATAATTAGTGGAATAATAAAATAATTTGCTGTTAAATATTTTTATATGGAGTTACATAAAAGTCGAAACCTTTGATAAATAGTTTAAACAACTTTTCTAGTTAGTTGGAAGATATTGCCATATATCAATAAGCCCACCAGGTTGTATGATACGTTATACAACGCAAGTGTCATCAACATCTTAGATAAAAAAAAATTATTCACTTTGCACGGATTTCTTCTGTTGCACAAAGAGGGTCTGCTTCTAGAGTTTGCTTATTCGTTAGGAAGAATATCAGCCAGGATTCTTCTCATACTGCTTGGCGGTACCGAGAATATATCTACAGTGTCATTCAGTTGGTTCAATATCTCTATACCACGCCTGACTGAATGTTTAGCCATGATATTCGTCCTGTTAGTTGGTATGTAGAACAGATGGTGATTTCTTGCTCGACTATATTTATTAGGAACATATAAACTTAGTACTTCTAGAATAGCGGGGCAGTTAATGCAACCTTGAAAATCCTTTAGTAGGAATATCATAAATCGTTGAAACAACTTTTCTAGTTAGATGGAAGACATTGCAACATATCAATAAGTCCGTCAGGCTGTACGTTATATAACGCAACTGTCATCAATATCTTTAATAAATCGTTTAAACAACTTTTCTAGTTTCTTGGAAGAAATTTGCCACATATCAATAAACCTGCCAGGTTATATATACATTATACAACGCAAGTGTCATCAACATCCTCGATAAACCGTTCAAACAACTTTTCTAGTTTCTTGGAAGACATTACCACATGTCAATAAGCCCGCCAAGTTGTACATTATACAATGCAAGTGTCATCAACGTCTTTGATAAATCGTTTAAACAACTTTTCTAGTTTCTTGGAAGACATTGCCGCATATCAATAAACCTGTCAGGTGTACATTATATAGTACAACGCAAGTGTCATCAACATCTTTGATAAATCGTTTAAAAAACTTTTTTAGTAAGTTAGATGATATTGCTACATATCAATAAACCCGTCAGGATGTACGTTATACAACGCAAGTGTTATCATCATTATCATCATTCAATGCCCCTATTTGGGTAGGCAGAAAGAGCAGATCTCCACTTCATTCATCCTTGCATACATCTCGTCATGAATACTTTCCTACGAAGCTTTTCATTATTCCTTCTTCCAGAACTTGATCCATTTGGTCATGCTACGTTTTTGAGATATTTACAAAACTCTCGTATCTACTACTTATGCAGTGTATACAATACAAAAGCATCTTTAAAAAAACTATCAACTTAAGAATCTGTTGGAAGTCTCTACGTATGCCAAACTTCTTATACCGTAAAAGAAGTGTATTCAATGTGATTGAGTGATAGACACTCTAAAAGATCGATGCAGAGAAGTGGATCTGTGTGTTCGTTTAACAAGGATACTTCTATGAGACCTGGTCAATCTATGGTAAACATAGCATGACAAAGCCGAGATAGATCACAAACTAGGCGAAGATGAGCGATGTAGCGTTGAATAGTAAAATATGTAAATCTATTGGATTGAGACCAGCTGATATGGTTTTAATTTTATAATCAATTAAGACATTCGGGGCATTAATGAACTCAAAGACGTTCCGCCCCTGTCCGTATCGCTGAGCCCTCACCCTGTTGCCCAAGCGCGACACGGGTACCCATTAGCCGAGACCTGATCCGGCGCGATATAAATATTGTAGGAACATGGTTTAAAAATATTTCGTGGTGAGAGGATGTATCGGAGAAAAACGAACAAGGAAGTCAGGGGTCGAAACGAAGGTGAGAATAATTGAATGAAAAAGTAAGAAAAATAAGAACAGAGAAAGTTATTAGTGAGCGACAAAAACAATATTTTATACGTAATTAACATTTAGCTTAACTATCGAGATCCTATGAAGTGGACATTACTTGACACTGGTGTATACTCCTTCGTATATGATATACACAATATTGTATACGCAATTAACATTTAGCTGAACTATCGAGATCCTATGAAGTGGACATCACTTGACACTGGTGTATACTCCTTCGAATATACACAATATTTTATACACAATTAACATTTAGCCTAACTATTGAATTCCTATGAAGTGGACATTACTTGACAATGGTGTATACTCCTTCGTATATGATATACACAATATTGTATACGCAATTAACATTTAGCCTAACCATCGAGATCCTATGAAGTGGACATCACTTGACACTGGTGTATACTCCGTCGTATATGATATACACAATATTTTATACGCAATTAACAATTAGCTTAACCATCGAGATCCTATGAAGTGGACATCACTTGACACTGGTGTACACTCCTTCGTATATACACAATATTTTATACGCAATTAACATTTAGTCTAACTATCGAGAGCCTTTGAAGTGGATATCTCTTGACACTGGTGTATACTCCTTCGTATATACACAATATTTTATACGAAATTAACATTTAGCCTAACTATCGAGATCCTTTGAAGTGGATATATCTTGACACTGGTGTACACTCCTTCGTAAATACACAATATTTTATACGCAATTAACAGTTAGCCTAACCATCGAGATCCTATGAAGTGGACATCACTTGACACTGGTGTACACTCCTTCGTATATACACAACATTTTATACGCAATTAACATTTAGCCGCACTATCGAGACCCTATAAGTGAACATCACTTGACACTGGTGTATACTCCTTCGAATAAACACAATATTTTATACACAATTAACATTTAGCCTAACTATTGAATTCCTATGAAGTGGACATTACTTGACACTGGTGTATACTCCTTCGTATATGATATACACAATATTGTATACGCAATTAACATTTAGCCTAACCATCGAGATCCTATGAAGTGGACATCACTTGACACTGGTGTATACTCCGTCGTATATGATATACACAATATTTTATACGCAATTAACATTTAGCTTAACCATCGAGATCCTATGAAGTAAACATCACTTGACACTGGTGTACACTCCTTCGTATATACACAATATTTTATACGCAATTAACATTTAGCCTAACTATCGAGATCCTATGAAGTGGACATCACTTGACACTGGTGTATACTCCTTCGTATATAGGAGTTCACAGCCATTATTCAAGAACAAGAAAGATTTAGTCTGGTTTTTTGCCATTTTGGTCATCTCTATCAACAGCCAACAATATATCGAATCACTTGAATTGCAAGAACACCTTATTAGAATATGTTCTACGTACATATTATCAAACCATGTCCCTTACAGGGTACGCAGAGAGAACATATCTTCACTATTTTCTATCCAAGCAAACATCTCGTCAGGCATAATTTCCTATATTTAACACAAGTGGAGATAATATAGCAATTTACTGGTATCGCCTCACTTGAGATCAAGTGTTGTGGCTGACATAGAAAAAAACAAAACAAATTCCAGACCTAAGATAACCCCTAATAGTACGGATATTAGTCAACTATATAGAAATTGAAAAGTAGGAATTGTTTCATGAAGAGCGCGTAAGAACAGAATATTCCTCCGGATGAAGCACGTTTTTGAAATGGAAAGACAACACATCTGACAACTGGATGAAACTCTCGGAAAAGATGGCGACCATCTGAATTGGCCTACTCGGAGATCGCTGAATAGTCTTCAAGTAGAAGTAACTAGATGCAAGGTGAACATGTGAATATGGGATTTCTTGAACGAAAGTAGTACTGAATGTGATTGTGGGAGTATATAGGACTCACAACATGTATCGGACGTATGGACGGACGTTATTTTGTTTTCTTGTTTTTTTATGATATGTAAAAGTGTACTTGCTGTGTACCTGTTGTAATGAAATGTTCCTTATGCGTGGCCTTCGCAATAGCTACTATCAAAAGTCGGCCGGCCCGTACAAGCGAAAAACGTGCGAGATACATAGTATCTCGCAAGCCATGACGGCATACACGAGCAAAAATAGGAGCTTACGATGAGCGATTTGCCGCACATAAGGAGTTAAACGTAAAAAATATATTCTCAGTTTCTGGAACGTCTATTGTGTTTTTACTTACGACCAACTTCTATCTGCTAAAGAGGAATCTCTTCACCCTGCTACTTTTCACCGGAAAAGCATAAAGTAAACCGAAATCTCCGAGAATCAAGCGGCAGTCATCTCTACCTATTCTACAGTCCTTTGTACCGGTGCTGTACAAAGTGGTCCTTCGAGCCGGATCTGCTGCATTACTGTGCCTTACACAACACATGCTAATTTGTCCGAGTATTGAGACTATTGCTCTGGGCAGGGTCTAATTGTTGCGAATGATTTCAAAATATTAAAAAAAAACAAGTCGTTCAATCGGTTCTAATTGATATACTACAAAAGGAAGTGGTATCAACTTCATTTGTAACATCGCCTGACCGTTCAATGGACGTGGTCGACGTGGTATCTGTCTTGCCGGAAACTTTTAGACATTAGCCTCTTCAGACGTGGAGTCCATTATAATGGACACAGAGTTCATATGCACTTTGCAAACTATTTTGTGGTATATTTCTGTTCCCAATGATAACAAATGAAGCGTAGGATACTGGATTATCGATTTTGAACGTTTTGGACGCCATGTATCTAAACAAATATGACATAATGTTGCATTTAGTGTAAATAATACACTCACAAGCCAGAATATTTTTTTTAAATATTAGAATTAATTCAGGTCTGAAGAGGTTAAGGGTATAACCATATAAAAAAACATCGCACCGTATTCTTATTAACCTTTCCTTTCCTGTGCTAAAAAAATCTGCGCGTTCCGGTGCTGTGCATTCAATACACATGTAAAAATGATCGATTTAAAATCGGAAAAATAAGAATATTTATAGCCAATCGCTTAAATTAATTAAATTTGAAGTCAAAAGTGATAATAATTGAAGTTTAATTGAACATGAAAAAAAACATCAGCCGACGTTCACAAAACGGGCAAAACAACCATCTCCAACGAAAGGCCGCGAGCTACTGAAGCGAGAGAAGCGAGCGAACTGAGATTCTATTTCTTGCGTTCCCATATACCGAAGTAGAGTGAGAGTGAGACGTGAATAGCGTCGCTTCTTCACCCATAGCGATTTTTTAGAATGAATATACCTACGTCACACACTGGCAAACGTTTGATTGTATTGGTGAATTTATTCTCGATTTTCACAAAATATTTCTGATGTGGCTGATGAGTGCTAATTATTACAAATATTATTATTTTCATTCAATACGTAAATGTATTATGGAGGAATACCTAAAATCTGAACCCAGTATTTATTATATTTATAGAGATATTAAAGTTTTTAGAAGCAATGTGTACTAGTTTCACATCACAGGGAAGGAAGGGTTAAATGAACTTTTATCAGTATTAAGTATTCAACATCAAGAGCTATCGAAGACGACAGTGTCTTATGTTATGTTATATGCTCCAGAGTACATTAAACTGCTTATCATAGACCATTTGAAGAGAGACTGAGAAGTTCTGTGAGTACAAGAATCTTATATATTCTTCTTGATGATCGCAATGCATCTTGGGATAATTTATTCTTCCACAAAATGAAATTTAAAAAAAAAAGATAAATAAAGAAAAAAATTGAGATATTAAAACGTGAAACCAAGGCAAGAGACTCGCTGGCCGATAATGCAACGCTGTGACATTGAACCTATGATTTATGGCAGAGACAGGACACGAATTCGAGCCCTCCTCTGCTGCGCAGGACAGGGGGCATACATTGTTCCCTACATTGTTACAAAAGCAATACACGACTCAAATATTCACGCACACTTACATTCATTATACCACGTAAGCTGTGTAGCAAAAAGCAACATCGTTTACTGTTGAAAATAATATAAAATTCTTTCTAATAAATTTCAAAGCGAACATACCATCACCCCCTAATTTCTAATGACTGAACAGATGATATCTATCCATTTTTTTAGGGATCAGGGTGTACATTTATTTACTGGAAAAATATACGCCATTTAAGTGTCCTTTATAAATCATAGTAATATTTACTGAATAAATGATAACATATAAACAACTATAAAAAATCAGCACAATTCAGAATAAGTAAGGAAATATGCCGTGTCAGAAAAGTTGGTACTTTTCCTCTCTGCCTTCCACCCAACAGGAAAATGACATGATGCTATGTAATATAGGATAAAACATTGTTTTTCCACTAATGGCAGCGGTCGGTAAACATTTTTTTTGGAAAATACCAAACAGTTAATATTTTTGGGCAAGAGGCAAACTCGAGAATATTTATGTAGGTAGGTCTTCTTAAATAAATAAAAAAAAATTGTCACAAATTTATGGAACAAAAACGTAACGTAATAATAGTACACAGTCTAACAAAAACTGCAATTGTTTTAAATACGGTTCTACTAATGAGAAAAATATAATTGGGACTCAAAGTAAGTAGTCCCTATCATCAAAATTGATTTTAAATGTTCATCTGTTAATGCTGACATGTATTGAGATTTTACGTATTTCATCTTTGTAAATAAGGCAGCGATACACGTGGCACTGGGAACGCTGAACGTGGAATGCCGAATTATAACTGCGTGGCGTCACTGCAGAGGCCACCGAATGTGAAGTTATAGGAGCGCCACATACGGTCGTATCTAGAAACTCTTCAACTCAACGGTCGGCCGTCTCGTTGTAGCGCATACTTTGAAATTTTAAAGAATTTGACATTGCAAAATTTATTCTTAGCTTGCGGGCTGTACAATAAAACCCCTTGTTTAGAAATATTATCGTTAATAAAGATTTTTTTCGGTGTTATATCCACGAATTGAGCTATTGAAAGCTTCCCCATTCGCTCACGGAATGATTTTGTTGAACGATTTTTTCTATATCGATATATTCCATATCTGCGTAAATAAATTTAGGTATAAATTTAATAATAGACTGAAAAACTAATTGATGATTTTATGAAAAATTGCATCATGACTAACAGAATTATATAATATTTCTTAGCTGGTAGCTACCTCAAGAGTATCCTCTTCAAATTGTGTCAATCAACGTGTTTGGGGAGTGTCAATATATGAAAGAAGACGGAATGAAAACATCAGAAATAAATGCATAGATAAATGGATGTTTTAATTAAAATGAAGAACAAAAGAGTTTTAAGATGGTTTGGACATATGGAGAGAATGAATTAAAAAATAATGACTAAGCGAGTATACTCGTACAAGTGCAAGGTGTGTGTTGAAGAACATAGAAAAGCAAGGTGCACGTGGAAGGGGCAGACAAGGAAAACGTGACTAGATCATATGGAGTAGTTTTTGAAAGAAGGTGAAGTTAGAAGTATGAATAATAGAAGATGTGTATATGCCAAGATTTGAATGAATATGAACGTAAAGGAGGTGAAAGTTGTGTACTTGTATAGGAAAGTTTGGATATCCTTTCTCTCAACCTACTCTGCAAGGTAATGATATGTATGTATTTTAAAAACAATTCAGTAGTAAACAGGAAAAGCTTTGACCATCAGAATAACATTAATTTCTCAATGGTCAGTGGGCAGGTTACTTACTCATGCGAAGATTGGAAAATCGCATTTTAACAGAGAACTGTCGTCACCGACCATCGCCAATCGTGAGAAAAGAAGAGCGTGGGACGGCTTCTCGGAATAATAATGTGTAACGTTCCCTATACTCGAAGATGACCACAACAGATGTCATTGTGTATTGCTGTTGAACATGTACACTTTGCACCTGCATTCTAATTCTGCAGGTTTAGCGACATTATTGCGTTATTCTCAAGTTATTCCTTTAACTAGACGATATTTTGGACGACCTCTGCAGTATTGCAACGTTTGTCTTTCACCTAAGAGTTTAGAGTTCAATTCTCGACATAAAGAAAAAAAGTTAATAGTCTGTTTTTTTTCTCACTCGAGCCTTATTTATTGTTTTGAGACTTCGTTTGCACGAGTAAAATTTGAAAGTTTTTTTGCCAAATCGTTTCCTGTTTTGAACCAATCAGACAGCAATAATGAAAAATGAAGTTATATGGGTACAACATTATTTATCTACTAGTATTAATCCGTTAATAATGTGGGAAATAAATCAAAAACTTTAATTTACGAGTATTTTAAAATATTTTTATTCATTCATGCCATTGTTTTTTTTCCAATCCACACACTTGTATGATTATGAAGTGGAGTGCCTATCGATGAGATACTCGTATGATGACGTTTTTATTTGAGCTGTTTTTTCGTATTAGGTGGTTAATTTTTGTTTTTGATGAGGCACCGTTTATGTCTTCTCACTGGATGGCAAAGCAGGATTGTTAAAGCAGGAAAAAGCTACATGGTGCGATGAGCAAGGATTTTTTTCGCTGTCGTAGAAAGGTTTGTTTTTCCCATCGAAAGGATTCGCCGCCATTCGACAAAAAACAACCTCTCCGTGATGGGAGAAACTGGCAGGAATGATTATATTTCTGTGTCTTAAATTGTTATTATATAAAAGGGTGATTTATATTCCCTTTTTTATTTTATGTCTTATAATCATAGCAAGAAATGACAGCTGTCAAACAATATTGGAAAATTAAAAATGTTTTGAATATGGAATTCTTTGCATTACTAATTATGAATACACACCAATGATATGTATTCAGAAATTCAAAAATCATGAATCAAAAAATTCTATTTTCATAGTTTTTCATTTTTCCAATATGTGACCGCTGTCAACACTTGCCACCGTGACCGACGTATAAACGTTGACAATTATTTATGTTGATTATACACTAAATATAGCAATATTTCATCGATTGAATGATTTTTGAGCGGTCTTTCTGGTAGGTTGTATTTTTTAACAACCAGACGAATTTCGTGGCCTAGTTGAATAGACATTGGTCTTCCGATCCGGAAGTTACGAGCTCGATTTTTGATAGTACTCACCTAAGGTTAGTTTAAGAACTTTCTGGTTGGACGGAAGATATTGTCTTGTGACAATAAATCCGCCAAGTTATAATGTAGACAACGAAAGTATTATATATTATTCATAATTTAGGCATTAACATTGTGGAGGTTTAAAGCCATTGTAATTTGTTTTTATCGAACACTGTTTATTCCACTTTATGTAACGATATAACCCCACCGGTTTCAAGGTTTTCACCTCATCATCAACACACATGTTTGTGCTCCCCTGATAGGGTTATACCGTTACATAAAGTGGAATAAACAGTGTTTGATAAAACAAATTATAATTTGAAGTTATATTTATGTCTATAATAGTCTCTAATGGCTATCCTGGAAGCCTCATTGATTCACTTTTAAAAAACAAAACAAAAAAAAAACTTATAAAAGATTATATATTTAACGACACCTATAAGCATACCTATAAATGGAGCAAAGTCCTATTTATAAAAAAATATATCAAATGAAATAACCAAAAATATTCCAAGTCACATAAAGCCAGCTTTTTACACTAACTTTAATCTCCGGAAACTCTTATTTAATGGGAAAGGCAAAAATGGAATACTTAGCAACAGCGGTGTGTATAAACTTTTATGTGCTGACTGTGATAATTTCTATATAGGAAAGACAGGAAGATCTTTTGAAAAGAGATTTCGTGAACACCAATCTGCTTTAACAAATCCTCTAATTTATTCTGAAATGGCTAATCATTGTCACCTTGAGAATCATACTTTTTCTATCGATGATGCCAAATTCTTACATATTAGCGGCAACGGAAATAAATTGGACAGATTAGAGGCCCTAGAAATTTCTAAGTCAGTATACCGATCGGAGCATCTGTTGAATAGTTATTTCCCCAAAATCTCCCCGCTCCTGGCCGAAATTATACCTAGCCTTCCCCTCACCCCTCCCGCCTCCAACCGTTGAAGTGTCTATGTAGGTGCCAGTCCGAACAGCATTTAGTCTTGTTTACGCTCCCCTGAAGATGAGGTGAAAGCCTTGAAACCGGTAGGGTTATACCGTCATAAAAAAGTGGAATAAACAGTGTTTGTTAAAAATAAATTACAATATCTATAATAGTCATATGAACGAAGAAAGAAATATTTTAGCAATCTGCTGAAGTGAGCAAAATTAACAGTTACATATAATCGTAATTCCATAAATATTTATGTTGCGTACGCATAGACTAAGAACTAAATGTAGGCGGCAACCTCGATGCTTTTTACGGATGTTTAATTAAATAATTATTTCAAGGTATTTAGATCAAAAAGATGACATCCGTAAGTCGAATTTAGTAACAAGAACATAACATTTTATGATAAAGTAGTATTCTACGAGTACATGTCACCAAAACTTTCAAAAATGAAATATTTTTGAAAAATGCGCAGTTTTTTAAGTAACGCGCTAAAAGTAGGGTACATTGTCCTGAAAGTAGTTGTAATTTAAACACTATTAATAATTTTAATTCAGCTCTTTTTATAGCTTGTTACTTTGGATTAAAAAAAAGCGGTAAAACTGTTTAAAAATAGCGGTTAAGTAGTTTTTTTTTTTAAATATTTCTGGGAATTAAAAATATGATTATAATATTTAATAGTTTCGAATATTTTTCTTGAATAAAGTCTAATATCAACATGTGTCGATTTTATTATAAGGAGATTCGCAATCTTGTCCTGACGTGGGAGGACATAATGTCAGACTACGGACTTAACAGAATGGAGGCGTTATGTTGAACGAATAGGTTTTGTTTTATTACAATAGTTAACATGTTTTTATTTTTTTGTTCATTTATACATTTAAAACATTATTGTATAGTGTATAGCGGATTTATTGTCGATTAACAATTTATTCTAGTGGCAATTGTCAAGTGGCAAAAATCATATCGAAATCTATCCGATTCATATTTAACCTAAGGAAGTATGACAATGTGTTGGAGAAACTCCAAAACGTTTATGTCCGATTCATATTTAACCTAAGGAATTATGACAATGTGCTAGAGAAACTCCAAAACGTTTATATCCGATTCATATTTAACCTAAGGAAGTATGACAATTTGGTAGAGAAACTCCAAAACATTTATATACGATTCATATTTAACCTAAGGAAGTATGACAATATGTTAGAGAAACTCCAAAACGTTTATATCCGATTCATATTTTACCTAAGGAAGTATGACAATGTGTTAGAGAAACTCCAAAACGTTTATATCCGATTCATATTTAACCTAAGGAATTATGACAATGTGTTAGAGAAACTCTAAAACGTTTATATTCGATTCATATTTAACCTAAGGAATTATGACAATGTGTGAGAGAAACTCAAAAACGTTTATATCCGATTCATATTTAACCTAAGGAAGTATGACAATGTGTTGGAGAAACTCCAAAACGTTTATGTCCGATTCATATTTAACCTAAGGAATTATGACAATGTGCTAGAGAAACTCCAAAACGTTTATATCCGATTCATATTTAACCTAAGGAAGTATGACAATTTGGTAGAGAAACTACAAAACATTTATATACGATTCATATTTAACCTAAGGAAGTATGACAATGTGTTAGAGAAACTCCAAAACGTTTATATCCGTTTCATATTTAACTTAAAGAAGTATGACAATGTGTTAGAGAAACTCCAAAACATTTATATACGATTCATATTTAACCTAAGGAAGTATGACAATGTGTTAGAGAAACTCCAAAACGTTTATGTCCGATTCATATTTAACTTAAAGAAGTATGACAATGTGTTAGAGAAACTCCAAAACATTTATATACGATTCATATTTAACCTAAGGAAGTATGACAATATGTTAGAGAAACTCCAAAACGTTTATATCCGATTCATATTTTACCTAAGGAAGTATGACAATATGTTAGAGAAACTCCAAAACGTTTATATCCGATTCATATTTAACCTAAGGAATTATGACAATGTGTTAGAGAAACTCTAAAACGTTTATATTCGATTCATATTTAACCTAAGGAATTATGACAATGTGTGAGAGAAACTCCAAAACGTTTATATCCGATTCATATTTAACCTAAGGAAGTATGACAATGTGTTAGAGAAACTCCAAAACGTTTATGTCCGATTCATATTTAACTTAAAGAAGTATGACAATGTGTTAGAGAAACTCCAAAACATTTATATACGATTCATATTTAACCTAAGGAAGTATGACAATGTGTTAGAGAAACTCCAAAACATTTATATACGATTCATATTTAACCTAAGGAAGTATGACAATGTGTTAGAGAAACTCCAAAACGTTTATATCCGATTCATATTTAACCTAAGGAATTATGACAATGTGTTAGAGAAACTCTAAAACGTTTATATTCGATTCATATTTAACCTAAGGAATTATGACAATGTGTGAGAGAAACTCCAAAACGTTTATATCCGATTCATATTTAACCTAAGGAAGCATGACAATGTGTTAGAGAAACTCCAAAACGTTTATGTCCGATTCATATTTAACTTAAAGAAGTATGACAATGTGTTAGAGAAACTCCAAAACATTTATATACGATTCATATTTAACCTAAGGAAGTATGACAATATGTTAGAGAAACTCCAAAACGTTTATATCCGATTCATATTTTACCTAAGGAAGTATGACAATGTGTTAGAGAAACTCCAAAACGTTTATATCCGATTCATATTTAACCTAAGGAATTATGACAATGTGTTAGAGAAACTCTAAAACGTTTATATTCGATTCATATTTAACCTAAGGAATTATGACAATGTGTGAGAGAAACTCCAAAACGTTTATATCCGATTCATATTTAACCTAAGGAAGTATGATAATATGTTAGGGAAACACTCAAACGTTTATATCCGATTCATATTTAACCTAAGGAAGTATGACAATGTGTTGGAGAAACTCCAAAACGTTTATGTCCGATTCATATTTTACCTAAGGAAGTATGACAATGTGTTAGAGAAACTCCAAAACGTTTATATCCGATTCATATTTAACCTAAGGAAGTATGATAATATGTTAGGGAAACACTAAAACGTTTATATCCGATTCATATTTAACCTAAGGAAGTATGACAATGTGTTGGAGAAACTCCAAAACGTTTATGTCCGATTCATATTTAACCTAAGGAATTATGACAATGTGCTAGAGAAACTCCAAAACGTTTATATCCGATTCATATTTAACCTAAGGAAGTATGACAATGTGTTGGAGAAACTCCAAAACGTTTATGTCCGATTTATATTTAACCTAAGGAAGTATGACAATGTGTTGGTGATACTCCAAAATTGTTATATCCGATTCATATTTCACCTAAGGAAGTATGAACAGGAAGAACATACTTCAACGGCTTAAAATCAGACAACGAAATAACCTTTGTGTTCGAAAGAAAGAAAATCTCTCTCAAAGCAAAAAGTATACAAAATTGTAGGGAAAATTACAAAAAAAAGGAAAATGTAAATGGAATAACTTACACCCCAGTTAAGACCTTTAGATTGAGGAAATGTTAGAGAAGTGACTTTCAGATCCCACCAATAACTACGAGTAGATTAACAATATCCACCAATCCAGATATGGGTTACACAAATGTTACGTTATCATAATAGATTGAATCACAACGTGATACTGTCGTTACAAATTGCTATTGGCGCATTTGAATTCTAAAGGGTTCCGTATGTTTCTAGATGGAGTGCGAAAACCGATTATCGCTATTATTGGATTTATCAACGATATTGTGAACAACCTTAGAAATACATAAAATAAAACGCAATCTTTTTTCAGAGTTTAAGAAGGCAGGGGAAATGTAATAAAAAATCATAGTCAAACATAAGTAAGTAGTATGAACCGACTGGAAGCATTCGAAATGTGGATGCACCGGATAATGCTACGGATAGCCTGGACGGATATGGTCAGTAACACAAGGGTTCTTCAAAGAGCCAAAGTTGATAGAGAGTTGCTGACTAATATTAAAATCAGAAAGGTGGACACTGTGTCATGTATTTAGAGGGGCAAAGTACAAATTACTGCACGTGATCATCCAAGGCAAAATAGAGGGTCGAAGAGGTGTTGGCAGGAGGCAAATCTCCTGGCTCCGCAATATACGTGATTGGACTGGCATAAGGGACGTTGGAGATCCTTTTCGGGCTGCCGGGGTCAAAGATATCTACTCTCAAGTGATATTCAACGTTGGGGGGACCTGACATGACACTGAGAAGAAGAAGTCAAACATATCAGGTGGGATAGCGAGACAAAAATTAAATCGATACTTAAATTTATTCTGACCACTTTCAATGGTGTTGAAATTGACACGTTTTTACTTTATATTACAAATATAAAGAGGCCAATTCAGCACGCTGAGATTACATAACCTCAATTTGAGTGGAGAAGCACTGCACGTCGTACAAAAAGCGTGGAGTTTTATTGCACTGGCATTTATCGATATTGCATTTTAAGGCTTCACTTATTTATTGGTTGGCAAATACTAATATGGTTTTTGTGCCGAGATATCTCTGATCATTTCGTCCTGATCGTTGGAAAGGATTGGAATGTCAGACAGCAGTGGTGGAACACCAAATAAACATATCAAGAAAATACAGCTAAAAAATTCTTATAAAACTGAATTTGATTGAAAAATGTATTATATTTTAAATAACAGACAAAATGTTGCTCTAAATGTATTTCCTCGAAAAAAAAAACCAATAAAAATCAAAGCTCTTTTGAAATCGGTATTTGAACTGTTGGTCCATTTGCAATATTTTTTTTCAGTTTCATCCAAGAGTGGAAAAGGATGTTGCAAATTAATTAACGGCATCTAATTACAGAAATAAGAGTACCACCGCAACTCCGTCTCATCTATCGTTGATCAATCTTGAAGATTCTCGAGCAAGTTAAGTGGACAAAGACCGATTGCCGATAAATGGCAGTCCCGTTGAAGGGAGTGTGATGTAAAAAAACAGGCATATTGTGGGCCATCCGACGGTGGGGTGTCTGGGTTTCGCTACTTCGTAAGGAGTGGTGCACTCTGAATATGATCAGATGTGGAGTGGGCTTCGTGCATATGCTAGGCACAATTGATAACTAGCATAGTATGTGAATGAAGTCGCACAAAAGTCCATCTAAGGAAAGGCTGCGGCAAATTAACCCGTCCTGCCCTGTGATGTGTAACTAGTATTGAATGAAAAAATGAATGAAAAAATAATATTAATAATAATTAGCACTTATCGGCCACATCAAAGATATTTTGTGAAAATCGGGAATAAATTCACCAATACAATCAAACGTGTGCCAGTGTGTGACGTAGGTATATTCATTCTAAAAAAACACTATGGGTGAGAAAACGACGCTATTCATGTCTCACTCTCACTTTACTTCGGTATTTAGGAACGCAAGAAATGGAATCTCAGTTCGCTCGCTTCTATCGCTCAGCAGCCAGCGGGATTTCGTTCGAGGTGGTCGCTTCGCCCGTTTTGTGAACGTCGTCCGATGGTTTTTTTCATGTTTTCAGCAATTAAATTTCAATTATTATCAATTTTGACTTCAAATTTAATTAACTTAAGCGATTGGCTATGAATATTCTTATTTTTTCGATTTTAAATCGCTCATTTTTACATGTGTATTGAATACACAGCTCCGGAACGGGCGATTTTTTTTAGCACAGGAAGGGAAAGCTTAAACACGCCGATCGTCTTGGAGCTTCAATCTCCTTTCATTGGAACTTTGAGTTTGTTTTATCAAGACTGTGTACATGATGAAGTGCAATATTTTGCGCATAATAAATCAATACATGCATAAGATCACAAGGAATAGCCTATCAATAATCATTTTATTATTTAGTTGTATATATTATAGCCTAGCTGGTTTAATCAGGCGACGGAGATTGTCCAATGTTATAAATTAACAATATTGAAAAAAATAAAGAAGCAGCGCTTTTATAAATCAGCTGTCTCAGAGCAAGCACTCTGTCTAGTGACATATTTGACCAATAACATTGTTATATAAAATAAATTTGAACAAATGCATACACGTAGTAATGGCGACTGTTACAGCACTGAGCGGAAGAGTTGAACAGCTCACACAATAGAAGCAGTAAGGAGAGTTATTAGGGTGCTGCCACAGAGCTCTGGGCCGCCTTGGACAGTGCGCTGAAGTTAGGTGCACCTTTTGTTAAAGACTGCCAGCATTCTTTCTACATCGTAGTCTAGACTACATTTCTAGGGTGATCTAAATATGAAAATAACTTATTTTTATTTTTAATGATAACAGGAAGTTAATGCGAAAAATTGTAATCTATGATAACATTATTATAGAGAAATTTAATATTTAAACCAAAGTGGTTGATTGGAAGAAATTACTGTATAGCAATAAGCCGTTAAATGAATCATGTTTAACTATGTTCACAAAATAATGAAAATAAACAAAATTATAGATTATCGACCACACATACACGTTTAAGTGCCCGTTCAATTTAATAACGTATTTATTTATTATTGCACATGACAAGAAATATACATAATTTGCGAAAAAATAACAGGTAATTTAATTTGGACATACATTATTTCAATGGATCTGGGTTTGTTGCCTTTCATTTGTCGTATCCCCAGTAAACTAGGCTTTTGCCTGTATCTCACTGAGGATAAAATATGTAAGTGTTCATTTCGCTAAATACGTAACATTTTATAAAGTATGTTTATTTATGAAAACATGTTGTATACAGATGTTTACATTTTTAAATTTAAAAAATTCTCCTGTCCAAAAATATAGATATTTAAAAAAAAATCATGAAAAAAGCGTAACTTTATAAAATTTTAGCGTGTATTTTAAGAAAAACGTATAATTTTGACAATAAATGGTAATTTACTTAAATACTCGTACATACCACCGAGCCGTGTCCCTTGCGAAATAGACAGAGAGAACAGATCTCCAAACTTTTCTATTCAAGCACACAATTGTCATACATCTCAAAAGTCAATAGTCATAAATACACAATCTTCTATGATACACACTTTTCACATTATTTTAATTCAAATCTGGTCTATTTGATCTAGCCACTACCTTTTCACGCACATCTTGCACTTCTGACATATCGATCGTCCAGTTCATTACTCAGACAACTTCAAATAACCTGTTTTGAGATAATGAGAAAAGCAATATTATAATCGTCACCATAAATCAAATACTATTAATTTTTGCCCGAGTTTTATATATTTTATCAATAGATTTTATCAACATCTATTGATAAAATATATAAAACTCGGGCAAAAATTAATAGTATTTGATTTATGGTGACGATTATAATATTGATTTTCTCATTATCTCAAAACAGGTTATTTGGAGTTGTCTGAGTAATGAACTGGACGATCGATATATTAGCATAGTTATACATTCCTTCCACATGCTGAAGTTATTTTATTTATGCATTTGTTTCTGATTTTCATTCTGCCTTCTTTCATACATCGACACTCAACAAACTTTTGTAGTAACATTTTATAATTTTTGAGAGGAATTTGCTATTTTTTACTAAATAAACATTTATTATAGACCATAAGTATAGGTATTTACATTTGCAAAGGTGGACCGAGGCAATAGTGAGTAGTAAGAAAGCACCAGCCCTGCTCGACAGGGGCATCGCAGAATTCCAAACACGGCGCGGTGCTGTCGCGTCTGACAAATTGCTGCGTGTCCGCCGCCAAATAAGGGAGCAGATCCGATCGCAAAAACCCACACAATGGTCCCTCGGCCCTCCGCCCTGACCCTGCCCTTGTTACCGCCCTCATCTCGCGTCTCCTCCCGACCTGATGCCTCACAGGAATACTCATTCCCACCGCTTTTATTCAACTTTGTGATGACATTTGAAATCAAAACTACAATAAATGAAAAGAATGATCTGAGAATGAAAGTTGCGAAATCTAAAGTCATGGTGAAAAGGGAAAGTCAATACGATATATATTATGAGCGAGTAATGAAATATTAGAGCAAGTAAAGGAATTTTGCTATTTATGAAGAGTTACGAGGGATATCGAATGGCGTTTAGCGATAGGAAACAAAGTAAATGGGGCTCCAAAATATAATTTGTCGAACCGAGCAGTATTAAAATTTGCTAAGATAATAAATAGTCCACAAAAGTATTCTAATACTAGTTTTAATGTATGGGACTAAAACTTGGATATGGAAAAATATTAAAAGGAGTCCAACAAATGCTGTGGATATCCATGTATTGAAAATAATACATGGTGCAACAATGTATGACAGAATATTGAATTAGGTGATTATGGATTGAAGTGAACTTAAGGCTGATTTAGTAAATAAGATGAAGAGGAACATTGATATGGTTTTTTGGCATATATAACGAATTAATGAAGAAAAATTAGCAAAAAAAACAAATATGTAGTGCAAATATGAGTGGAAGATGTGGTTGAAGAAGACCAAAGAAAGTATGGATGGATTAAGATAATGATGCTTTGTATTATAGAAACTTACAATTCAGAGAAGTTGTATGAAAAGGTGTGCATCCATACGCCTTGTCATGCAACGAAAAAAATACATTTCCTTCTTTCAAAATATCATTCAGTTGAACCAACTATCCTTTTTTCTGTCTTCGTCAACTACGCCTTTTACTTCCAATATTTGTTTACTTTAAGAAATAAATTTAAACACACATTTTACTGGACATTAAATTCTTGACGTGTATTTGTATGAGAGTGTTAAAGAAATAATGAATTTATTAAAGAGTAACAGTTGATAGATCACAAAGGGATGTAAAAGAAAATAATTCAGGCTTTACTCACCACAACGGGGCCATCCTCCCCAGCACTATTAAGTGTCGCACCGAACCACTGCCTGGACTTCTGGTCGATTTGTTCGGATGTGTCGTTGTTATTGCCTGAAAAAATAAGAAAATTATAGTAAATACTTATTATTTTCGTGAAAGAAAATGTTTATTGATAAAAATGTCAAGGGTATAATTGTTATATGTCCCTATTGAATATTTTATATCCCTTAACTTTCTAAGTCAAAAGTAGTTAAATTCAATTATGTCACGTTTATCTTAGATTAATATAACAAATAAACTTTTTAACAAATATACGAGTACATACCAACACGCCGTTTCCCTGTCGGGATAGGCAGAGGGAGAGAGCGCCAAACTTTCCTATCTCGACACACATCCTAAGTATCTTCCACATCCATATACTTTCTCATATAATTTCTATTATTTCTCTGACTTTCTACGTTTCTTTCTCTCAAAATATAATTCACTTGATCCAACTACACCTTGTTCTTCCTCTAACATATCTCATATTTGTACTATATATTTCCTTTTTTAGTATTTCTTCATTAATTTGTTTCACATCACAAACCATCTCAACGTACTCATCTTACTTAACACATCAGCCTTAAGCTCACATTCATCCCTTATCACTTCATTCCGTATTCTATCATACATTGTCACTCCATGTATTATTCTAAATGCACGCATTTATTCGGCTTCTGTGAGTATTTTCCACTTCAACGTTTCACTGTCATACACCAAAATACTATTGTGGACTATCATCTTAGCAAATTTTGAAACTGTCCGTTTCGAGTATATATGTTTTAGTGTCCCGTTGAATTTGTTTCCTATCACTACACGCCATTCGAAATCTGTCTTCCAACTCTTACATCACCTGTGAAAATACTACCTATGTTAAATAGCAGAATTCGTCGCTTCTAAACCTTTTAATATACAAAAAAGTAAGTTTACCTATAAATAACAATTAGTTTAATGACGATACAGTAATTATTTCTGGACATATATATTATAGAAATGCAAAGAATGATATAAAAAATAAATAACATGAGTAACCTTCCACAAGGTTCAAAAGTTAGAGCCTGTATGCCACGAAACGAAACCAAGAAACGAAACCACGAAACAAAACCACGAAACGAAACCACGAAAGTGTTTATAATAGTTAAATTTTGATAGCTCTACTCTCAGTAATATGTGAACTACTAGGCGTATCCAGAAAGTAAGTGTACTGAGGCTCTCACGACCGGATGGATTTTATTTTCAACATGTTGGCTACACTTCCGTGTAGCCTGACCCTTTCCCTCCGCAACGAGACCGGTTCGAGGTCAGTACGTTGAGAAGTGTCGACGCGACAATACGTTTCGTGAAAAATGTCAATCCAATATCCCGCCAAGTGCGAAATACGCGACGTCATCCGTTATCTCGTTTGGAAAGGAAAACCTCCGGTTGAGGTTTATAATGAGGTGAAAACTGCATATGGTGATAAAGCTATGAATCGTACGAGTGTGTACAAGTGGTGTCGCGAGTTTAAAAAACGGTCGTACGTCTGTGCATGATGATCAGAAAAGTTCAAAACTACAATTTCAGCCAAGAAAATCATGGCATCCGTGTTTTGGGACTGTCAAGGCATAATTTTAATTGAATATATGCCTCAAGGGGAGACCATCAACTCTACAAGATACTGTGAGACCCTAAAAAAATTGCGGAGGGCGATTCAGAACAAGAGGAGAGGCATGCTGACAAAGGAGTCTGCCTGCTGCACGACAATGCTAGACAACACACGGCCAACGCCACGAAGGAACTGCTCGCCTCGTTTAAATGGGATGTCCTGAATCATCCCGCGCACTACCCTGACCTAGCACCTTCAGATTACTATCTTTTTACCTCCCTGAAGCTGCACATGGGTGGAAAAGGTTTTCAACCGACGAGGAGGTAAAGGAGGAGGTGGAGAAGTGGATGGAGGGGTTGGCGGGAAACTACTTCGAGGAAGGTATCAAAAAGTTGATACCCCGCTTCACCACCTGCATTGAGAGGAATGGCGACTATGTCGAAAAATAGCTTACATATGTACTACGGTAACCGCGTATTTTTTTTGTTTAAATAAAAAAAATTGTGACCTACAAAAATTCAGTACACTTACTTTCTGGATATGCCTCGTAGATTGCATAGAATATTCCGATATGTTATAAACTGAATATCGTACGGTTATCAAGTTTCTTTCAAAAGAAGAGATAAGACCAGTTGAAATTAAACGATGTTTAGATGCTGTCTATAGAATCTTATATGTAGACAGCATCAAAACGTCGTTGTATTTCTACTGGGGTTTTTCCCTTCTTTTAAAAGAAACTTGATAACCGCGCGATATTCAGTTTTTAACATAACAGAATATTCTATCGGCTCTAGTTGACATACTACTGAGAGTAGAAGTATCAAATTTTAACATAACAGAATATTCTATCGGCTCTAGTTGACATACTACTGAGGGTAGAAGTATCAAATTTTAACAATAACATTTACTGACCATGCATTGGACGTGGCCAGCGTTTTATTCATCCATACACGGCCTTGGACTTAAATTTAGACGGTATGCCTCTATATTATATTAAGGAGCAGCGATATACAATATAAGTAATTTATTTGTTGTTTCAGGCTGTATTCGATGTTCAAACAAATTTTATTTTTCATACACGCTCTTACTTGTTCAAGCCAGAAACTTTATTTTTCATACACCCTCTTACTTGTTTAAGCCAGACATTTTATTTTTCATACACGCTCTTACTTGTTCAATCCAGACACTTTATTTTACATATACGCTCTTACTTGTTCAAGCCAGACATTTTATTTTTCATACACGCTCTTACTTGTTCAAGCCAGACACTTTACTTTTCAATACACGCTCTTATTTGTTCAAGCCAGACACTTTATTTTTCATACACGCTCTTACTTGTTCAAGCCAGACACTTTTTCATACACGCTCTTACTTGTTCAAGCTAGACACTTTTTTATCTAAGTGGTATGTATATGAATTAAAAATGAACATCCACAAAATTTTATTATTAACACTATCTATAAAATTTACATCATTTTCAAATCTATTCATTGACAGCGAACCTTTACAACGTGTCAGTAATCAAAATAAATATAGGGTAACGTGGATAAACGAAAAATGGGTTGTCTTAGGAAAGAAAGGAAAGAATAGAGATAGCGAGAAACACTTTTATTAAAACGAAGCTTCTTTTTATAAGCCGACACATGAGTCTCAAATTGAGAATGCGAATGTTTAGCTGTTATATCTTCTGAATTCTTCTCTATGAAATTGAGGTTCAGACACCGAACCAGGAAACTTCACATAAGATCGAGGTTTTTGAGATGTAGATACTCAGATTGTATTGCAAATATGAAAAAAGACCGAGAACTGATCAAAACTGTAAAGGTTCGCAATTAGCAATATTTTGGTCACATAGTATAAGATACACAAAATACATTATACCACAACTAACCGATCATTCAGGGAAAAATAAATGGCAAACGAGGTAGATAAG